>JAFVLL020035303.1:0-59720 GCA_021397915.2 Tor tambroides
ATACCCATGGTTGATTACCCACACAGGTGCTTCTCATTAACTCTGTCCTATTTAAGCTGCTCTCCCAAACACCTCTGTGCGAAGTCTTGTTTAGCCAGTCTGACATCTCTGAGCGGTTTCCTTGTGTTTGTTCCTGCCGTGTATTACCTTGGACTGTTTGTTCTCCTTGTGATTCTCTGCCGCCTGCCCCTTTGACCATTGCTCTTGTTTCTCAACTTTGTTTATGCTGATTGCTGCCTGCCCTGACCTCTGCCTGGAATACGTCTGTGTCTCTGGATTATCTATGTTATCCCTGACGCTGGTGATTGATCATTGTTTGTGTCTGACATTGAACTAAATAAAACCGCAAATGGATCCGCTCGCCTTTGACTCCTTGTTACAAAAGGATTTGTTGTGGAATGAGGGAACTAAAATAGCCTAGCTATGTTTACAGTGTTTATTATAATGTTTGTAAACACTTCGTGTCAGCATTAGGCCTATTTCTGAATGAAATAATAAAATGCGACTTAGGCTACGTGACTTATGTTTTTTCCTCTAAAAAACTCAAATTTTTTTTTTATATGCGTAGCGTATTTTAACCATGCAGCAAACCTTTTTAAATATTTGATAAATTACTGAAAAAAAAAATGACTCTTTAAACCATTTAACTCATTGTATTAATCAGTCAAAATTCTTATGGTCGGTTAACAGTTAACCGTTTAAAATGAGCATCCCTAAGAAGAATAACAATTTACAAAAAAAAAAAAACATTAACCACATTAAATAAAACCCCCAAAAGAACTGATGCTCTGCATGTAATTGCAATTCATACAATTTTTTTTGTCAATTTGTGTTAGTAGGAATGGATCTGTTGACCTCTATTGTTCCTAATAAGCCCGCTAAGCTCAGAACCCAATGAACCTCATATAAAACAGCATTAACTGAATTCATTGTCCTCAAAACATGTTCTTTTAATTCATGAACTTTACCCACTTGCTTTTTTCTGAGCATGAAAACTGAGAAAACTGGGCATGCTGAGCTAAATAAATAAAATATCTACTACAATGGACTACTTGCTGTAGGGTCTTAAAATGAGAGAAGTCTCACTGACTTGCTGCTTGCTTTGACAAAGAATTTTTTTTTAGCGTTTAATTTTTGGTAACACTTTAGTATAGGGAGCAATTCTCACTATTAACTAGTTGCTTATTAGCATGCCTATTATTAACATATTAGGTGTTTATTAGTACATATAAAGCACATATTCTGCATGACCATATTACATCCCTAATCCTACCCAATACTTAAACATAATAATAATAATAAGTTTAATTTATATAGCGCTTTTCCAGAGCTCAAAGCGCTTACAAATAAACATAAATGTAACAAAAACAAAAAAAAAAACAATACAGTGTATATAACAAACATCACAGACAATCATGGTATCAGAAAACGCAGTCCAGAATGAGAAATATGACCAAGAGTCCATGCAGCAAAAGCAGTATGTATAAAACATCACAAAAAATCATGGTATCAAAAAAATGCATAGTCCAGAGTGAGAAATATATGATTAAGAGTCCATGTAGCAGGAGCAATAGAGTAAAATGCAGCAACCAATAGTCCCTCATGGAGCGGCACACCAAGCAACCAGAGTCACAGTGTGCCCCAAACGCCACAGAGTCCAAAGGAGTGCAAACTCCAGGACCCCAAGAGGCAAACGGGAATCCTCGACGACTCGTCCACCACAGAGCCCGAAGGACTGTAGAGCAGACCCCAAACGGCAAGCGGGAAAACCCGACAGAGCAGTCACCACGCCGCAAAACACTCCCGTCGGCGACGCAGGCACTCCGCCCGCAGCACCCTCACCACAAACACCGCCAGGTAGGCAGGCCGGCGGGTTCCGGTAGCCGGATGAAACACCGTAACAAAGCGTCATAGTGGGGCACACCACCTCTGCGCACCAACGAGAATCAGAAAAATGAATTGTCCAGTTGAAGTCCAAGTCCATTTATAAGTGTGTAGACGTAAAATCACATTTAAACAAGACAAAACAGACAAACATCCCGGTCTGAAGCGGCAGCCAAACGCGCACAGCGTACTCACACCGGAAACACCACTACCTCACATAACAACTACCTTATTAACTATTAATAAGCAGCAAATTAGGAGTTTATTGAGTCATAGTAATGGTTTGTTAATAGCGAGAATTGAACTTTAAAAGAAAGTGTGACCTAATTGTTTTTACCAACTTTTAATATTTTTTTTTACTTGACTTGCAACCTCATAATTTAGTTTTTCAAAATAATTTTTTATTCATATCTAGAAATCCGTAACAGCACTTTGCTGCACTTACATTTACTGTTCTGTGAATTGAGTCATTTCAATACAAATCAACATGATCTGGAATTTCATTTGAGAGCTTTTGCATTGACCAACAGAAAGCTGCTTGGTTTGAAAATGACTTTTTGTGTGAGCTGTGCTTCATGCATCGCTACACTGTTGACAATAGACAGTAGACCTTTTTTGCCAGCAAAATTTGGTCAATATTCTCTAATGTGACTGCACCTTTACTCAGTAAAGTTTACTCAGATAGTAACTATCCTTCAGTAACAGCAATTTACCAAACAGTAATTATTATTATTATTACCACAGTGATTAGATGGGGTGAGTTTCTGAAACCTATCAGGCAACATTGACATGTACTGTAGATGTGCATGTTTATGTGTTCATATGTTCATCTGTCAGATGAATCTGTTTTCTGAAAGTTATAGTATGTTTAACTCTTGTATCTTCAAGGTTAAAGCAAATTCATGATATCAGGAATGCATTATTTTTAATCTAATTTGGTGACCTTCTCCAGGTGGCACCTCATACATCATCCATGGTGTGTTGCTCCTTCCTGTTTCATCTGTTTCTGTTTGTTAATCTGCTCCTCAAGAGAACAACATCTAAACACCAGGTATAAAATGCCACCTCAAGTGTGTCCTAATCTGTCCCTGCCATGGGATTCAGTAGGCAACTTGATAAAGGGCACAACCGTTTCATTGCTAGCAAATGCAGATGAAGCAGCAGGAGATCGGTGGCCCTGCTGCACCTCTGGTGGTGGGGATTTTAAACACCTCTCATGGGAACTTACCTCACAAATCTGTGCTGTAACAAACCAGATAAAATCCTGCTGCCGATCCAAACAAGCAAGAACCTTTCCATTTCTTCTATCTTAATTTTCACAGAGGCTTAGTTGTGTGGAACAATTCCTAACAGTGTGCACCAGTTTAACTAGATTTTTATATTTTTAAATATTTTTAAAATGTCTTTTATTTTGGTTAGTATCTTCATTCTGCCTGAAGCATTGTGGGAGAGGCTTGCTGAGCAGATAATCAGGCCTCCCAAATTATGGGAGATTATAAGAAAGTGAACCTAATCTAAATAGTGAACCTAAGCAATAATGTTCCACTAGAGAAGACAAAACATAGACTGCATATATTCTCATGCACCCTTGTGGGAGTCCACTGGGCCAGTGCAGTAAATCTCATTCAAACATACATACAGAAATGAACATCTGCTGTGTGAGATGCCAGCGAAACCACATCAGTACAAAAAAAAAAAACATCTACCACAGACTGACGTCATGCATTTTTGAGAGAACAACTACATTCCCAAAAGACAACCAGGTTGGATTCAACATTATAAATCTTTCGTCTGTGGAACAAAATTGGAGATGTTTGGCATGGGACGAACACTCTTGAGCTCCAGGAATGACAAATGTATCTTAAAGGAGAAGTTCACTTCCAGAGTGAAAATTTCCTGACAGTTTACTCAGACCCATGTCATCCAAGATGTTCATGTCTTTCTTTCTTCAGATGAAAAGAAATTAAGGTTTTTGAGAAAAACATTCCAGGATTTTTCTCCATATAGTGGACCTCAATGGGAGCCAATAGGTTGAAGGTCCAAACTGCAGATTCAGTGCAGCTTCAAAGGGTCTCTTCATGATCCTAGCCGAGGAATAAGAATCTTATCTAGCAAAACGCTGTCATTTAAAAAAAATAAATAAAAATGTATATACTTTTTAACGACAATCAGGAAATTTTCATTCTGGAAGTGAACTTCTCCTTTAAAAGCAGAGAGAATGCTATATAGAGTGCTGCAGGCATCACATATTTTGTAGACCAAAATCTGGAAACACATTAGCATTTTAGTACTTCCGGTTCGATCAAGTCAATGGTTTTTTAAAAAATTTTTTTTAGTTAAATACCTGAAATGAAGTAGAGTAGTTCATTTATAGCCTATGTTTTGCTTTTTACTTCTGTTTGTTTTTAGGCTTCAAAAATCATAAAAGATGTTTTCATTTGTGAAGATTATGACGATGAGCGAAACTTGTAAGAATCATAAAATTTTGTTGGTTATGGAGCTTATTTTTTTGCAGTAATCCAAAAGCCAATGGAAAAATCTTAATGGGTCTCATTCACTAATAATTGCACAGATTATTCGTATTTATATGCACTCTCGTCAAAGATACTCCACGCAACTCCACATGACACGCGCTGTCTACGGTCGCGCTCTCGCCGGATCTTTGAGCAATGCTAAGTGCCTCAAAATCAGTTCATACACAATAAAACACCTTTTATACAGACCCAGTTTACAGAGCTTTCATTAGCTGGCTGTATAATGCGCTACTATTCAGAGAAAACTCGCAGCTCGAGCTATAGTCTAACACCGCTTTCACTGTATATGAAGGAATTATTTTAAGATGAAATATTGTCACGGTTAGCTGCACCCAAGAACCAGGAGGACGAGGAGATCAAAATCATAAGAACACTTTAATAATAGAAATAGATACAAATACCGGGTTCACAACATAAACGTAACTTTAAGACTTGACAAAAGACTGGAACTAAACTGAATGCTTTTAAAGGAGACAGGAACAAAGGAGTAAACGAGATGATTAATCAAACACAGGTGGAAAGACTAAACGATGATTAACTAATGACAGGAAACAAGGACAGGAAGAACCAAATAAGGGCAACCGGAACTAAACAGAAACAGACACGTTACAAATATACTGTACATAATTATACATAATATATAATACATACTAACTATTATCCTAAGATGAAACATACATTAGATATTTAAATAGATTAGCCTATATATAGATTATTAAGACTGGCCAGAGTGTGATTTTTGCTTACGTGTGCCTTCAGCTGTTATATTTTTTCTTACATTTCGAATAAATTTTAGTACAAAAGTTTCAGTGAATCATGATTTGTTCGTAAAAACATTCGTACGTGGGTTTCACGCACAAATTTGTGCATACACGTGCTTAGTGAGAGAACCAGGGTGATGCGATTTTCTGGATTGGCCTACAAAAATATGTCCCTGCAGCACTCTATTCCAAGTGTTCTTAAAGTCCCCATGAAATCAAAATTGAAGTTCTTTGGCTTTTAGTATGAATATGTTAACCTGAAGGTTATCTATATTGTATTGTATATATTGTGCTCCAAAACGACAAAATTCGCATTTAGAAGATATAAGCATTCAAAACTTGCAGTCTATTACTTCTGCAAATATGAATGAATGATTTTGATGAGATCACCCTGCATTTCTGATCAGCTTCTCATAAGATTTTCTGTCCAGTCAAATGCTCTCTAGAATCTGAAGTGTCCACTAGAAATAGACGCTGAAGCTGCGGCTGAAATTGGTCACAAAATGTATCAGACCCATTTTAATTCTACACAGAATGCTATATTTTATAGCAAAATGGATGAGGTTAGTAGAAAAAACGGACAAACAGCACTGACGAGTAGAAGACAACACCGATGCCAACCGATTTCAACCTACACGTCTTCAGCATGATTATGCTCACTGTTTTGCTTTAGTAACAGTTTCATATTGAATCTATTAGACTGTGGCTGTCATAAGCTGTCAAATGCAGCTTTACTGAGCTCAACGGCTTGGCTCGAGCTGATATAAATGAAACTCTATTGGCTATTTAAGAAAGGGGGCGGAGCTGCTCGATATGTCCCACCCTGTTTTCCTGTTTCAGTTGAAATTACGTCACCACATAGAATAATGCTGTGCATTTCATGGCACTTCAGTAGACCTTTAAGTCACATGACAGCTATTTGTGAGAAACAGAATGAAATTTCTGTCAGATCCTCATGCAGCGCTATCTCTGTTTTATGGGCCTCTTTTATGACACTATTTTTCATATTTGGAGCTTGTGTAGGTGAGTATATGAAGACAGAATTTTCATTTTTGAGTGAACTAACCCTTTAAACAACTTTGGAGGACCCCTAGTTGCTCAAGCAGTCAGCTACGTACAAACTGAAGACGGGTATCATAGCTGCCATGGGGGCTGTTATGAGAATCTGAAAAAGTCCATTTTCAGCTAATGACCCTTAGAGGACCACAGAGCAGTTGCTCGAGAACAGACTTCCTAACTGACAGGAAACCGCGTGAGGCTGAGATGGCACACGCCAGCGCTTGAACTTCTCTTATCTCTGGACATAAATGACTGCACCTCGGTTGACCCCTCTGTAAAGCTTGTGAAGTTTGCAGATGACACAGCGTTGATTGGCCTCATAAGCTATGGTGACTAATCTGCTTGCAGACAGGAGGTGGAACAGCTGGTGAGCTAAAGCAAACATAACAGCCTGGAACTGATCAAAAGATGGTGGAGATAATAGACTTCAGAGGGTGCTTAAACCCACAGCTCCCTTCAACATCATCGACTTCTGTGGAAGTTCTTAGGAAACATTTCTTAGAAGCGCAAGTGGAAGGCACAATTACGAAATAATTGACCGAAAATGAAAATGTACTCACCCGCATGTCATTCCAATGACTTTGTATGACATTCTTTCATCTGGGGAACACAAAAGATGTTTAGCTGAGTTGTCACACTGTTGTTTCCCATACGGAGAAAGTACAAAGTGACCTCGAGCTGACAGACTCCAGAGAGGACAAGAAAGCACCATGAGAGAATTATATAAGTGGTCCATAAATTGTGCACTATATTTAAAGCTGTAAGTCTGTGATGAACGGAATGATGTTTGGTTGTTATTCGCTGAAAATTTTCACATTCATGCTTCCATATGCTGAAAACCTTACATGTTGTGAGCCAGTCATCGTGTGATAAAGGCATTGTCTTCTGTCTTATGACTTGTAAATTCCTTTAGGGAGAAAAAATTAAAATGGCTAGTAAAAATGATGATGCCAAACCTGGTGAAAGAAATGATGCCAAGCCTGGCATGACACTACTTAATGAGCAAGACATCTATTTTCATTTTCCAAAGAAAAAAGTCATACAGGTTTGAAGTGACGTTAGTAAATGATGTAGAGATTTTTTTGTGTGTATGTGTACCAAGCTTTATTATGCGCTCAGTTGTTGGCTACGGTCCATGGTTTTCCAGGTCTTTACACTCCAAGAAGCAATTAAGAACAATAAAAAAGAGGCAGGCACAAAAACAGATTTGTCCCCAGGCAGTGGCCCTTGTGAAAACCACTGAACTACATATCTGCTGAAGAACAACTTTAATCATTAGAAATATGCTGTTGACATTCAACATCTGAAACAAATGCCACACAGTAATTATTTTAATGATTTCAAATATTGGGGATATAGTCACAGCTGAAGGAGTGCAGGTGGGAAAATACCATTTATTTTTTAAATTTATATATTTATTTTTTATGGGGACATGAGAAATTTTTGTATGATATTTTACACAAGTCACATGTAAAAAAAAGACTGGGTTTAATACCCAAAGTACAAAAGAACTACACTACCCATAATCCTGAGGAGAAATTCACCAATCACTGACTCTATTGAAATGAAAACCAAAACATACCTGTTAATCCATTAAAATAAATGAGGTCACACTTTAGTTAGGGACTATTAACTATGACTTTTGGCTCAATAAACTCCTAATTTGCTGCTTACTAATAATTAGTAAGGTAGTTGTTTAGGTATAGGGAAGGGTTAAGGGATCTAAAATATGGTCACGCAGAATAAGGCATTAATATGTGCTTTATAAGTACTAATAAACAGCCAATATGCTAGTAATATGCATGCCAATAAGCAACTAGTTCATAGTGAGAATTGGTCTCTAAATTAGTGTTACCAAATATAATATTTTCATTTGATAACTAGTTTCTTATTAGCATGCATATTACTAGCATTACTAGCACTGCATGACCATATTCTAGATCTCTTTACCGACCCAATACCTAAACTTAACAACTACAACAACTACCGTACCATCAGTAAGCGGCAAATTAGGAGTATATTGAGGGTAAACTCTTATAATATGTAAGGGATAATCAACGGCTAGCCGTGCATTAAAGGATTTTAAATGCACGACGTGGAGGCAAAGAATGCACTGCGAAGTGCATTTAAAATCCTTTAATGCACGGCTAGCCGTTGATTATCCCGCTTATTCCATGGTCATTTGCCAAGTTATAGACAAGTTAAAACTAGTATTGCTCTTTGCAGCACAATATTTGACCGGAAGGCTAAAAATGACGGTTATGTTCGTCAGTTACGGCTCGTTAGTGCTAGTATTATGCCCGCTTCAAATCAGACACAGAGATGAAATAGTGCAGTAAGATCACATTTATTTGAATGAATTATAGCATTTATTTGAATTAATTATCGATCGAGAGAGAGAGAGAGAGAGAGAGAGATTCAACTGTGTGTGCCTTACCTGCATCTGTGCGTCTCTCTCAACAAACAATCAAGTTGAGTTTACTAGTTACTTCAAAAGTAGCGAGTTTACTAACTCGTTGCTGAGAAATATAATGTAGCAGTGATCTAGCATCTAGGCTCTTTTATTAACAGCCGTGGGGCAGCGTTGACAACAAGTTTGTGTGTGTGTGTGTGTGCAGCGCAATCTGCGATCTCCTCTCTCACTCTCTCTCTCTCTCTCTCTCTCTGCGTGTGCGTGCGAGTGATGTGTGGTGGTTAGTGTGCATCAATTAAAGCAGTGCATTAATATGGAACGGTGATTAAACTGACTTGGAACTACCTGTGCATTAAACGGTTTTAATGCATACCTGCCAGCCAATCAGAATCCAGTATTCAAACAGACCATGGAATAAGTAATATGTAACTATAGGTCTATATCAGTAGTTTAAGTAAATAGTTCTTGCAAGTCTATTCTGTCAAATTAAGTTTTAAGGTCTGCACGCAATCAGTACGTTTGCATAATAGTCTTTGCATCTTTACCTTTTTGTATAATGTTGAAATAATGTTGTGATTCATCTATTGGTTTTGATTTATAACCTTGAATATTTATTGAATACGTTTAAATCTCTATGGAGAAATTGTTGAAAAAGTACAGCCACTGTTGCACTTTATTGTGTAATTATTTTTCCAGACCTCGGGAGATGATTTCTTGATTTTACAAATTCATTATTATTTCAAACTGAAGGCCGATTTGAAATATGCACATTAAATCTGTTTTTTTTTTTTCTTTCTGGAAAGGAAATAGAAGCTTGTGACTGGCATGCATATTGAGTCCTGTACTGTTGATTGTCGCCAGCGCTGACTCACAGTGACATTTATGAGGTCTTAAATGACTGGAACTCGCAGTGAAGCTGATCTGTGCACAGTATGGGGGCACATGGGCCTCTCACAGACCTCACACTAAATGTGACCTAGTCATTGTGTGAAGGTTTGCTCAGTACAATAATCTAGTAGCCATGTTTGAGTACAACAGCATTCTCTAAAGGTCTTCATCAGTCTCCATTGTTGCTGAGGGATAGTTTACGGAAAACATGTTGGCTAAAATGTGAGATAAATGGAAGAATGAAGCCATTTCCGTTAGCAGTGTCAGTCAGGTGGGGGAAGGTTTTCCCGTTATTCCAGCCTGGGAGGATTGTGCTGAGTCAAGGGAAATCTATATCAGATGCTGTGATGAGGGAAGCTGAAAGACTTTAAATGTTACTGATGCATTGAATGAAAAAGGAATATTAAGACGTTTTCATTATTCTATTTTGGGAATGGGTTGGAGATTGATCAATTCTAGTAATTATACCAATCAAAAAATGTAAATAAACTGGCATTTATTTCAATATAAAATGTGTTTCTTTTCCATGAAGTAGATTAATCATTAGAAGTCACCTTTAAAAAATGTGATTGCTGGACAAAAGGGATCTAATTTCACTTTAATGGTTCAGGATAATATGTTCTCCTCCATTTGGTTATGTGACTATGATGTATGTATAAGCTAAACTTTATTTTATTTTAATTAAATAAGTATATAGTAGTGATCGACCGATACTGATTTTTTATAACTGATACCGATACCAATTATTTGTATGTTTATGTGCCCGATAACCGATATGCATAACCGATATTTATTTACTGTTATAAAGTAAATAAATGACTGAGTGAAGTTAGAACATATTTCACTTTGGTTTTTCATCTTTTCAGACATCTTTTTTTTAAGTGTTGAAAATTTGCAGTCTTTCATGTTAAATTTAATCTTCATATTACAACAATAAAAAACATTTTATTTATAAAAAGCATCAGCAGCAACAGCAGTAATATTAACAATAAGCAAAATAAATGTAGAATGTCTAATGTTTTCAAATGGAGAAAATAAATAAAGGACAGGAGTCATATCAACTTCATTTTAAACTACAGTTTTAGTAGGTTTATAAGCTGTTTAATAGGCCTATAGAGTCAAGAATAATTCACTGGATAATGTTAATTCACTGAATAATATTCTCTGGAATATTGGAATATAACAAACTTTTTTTTTTTAAATACATCGTATTTTATTGCATTTCTCAACTGGAATGTTATATCAGAATTATTAATGTTTTTGTCCTTCTAGATTATGAAATGCCTGCTGACAGCGCGGTTTATGTGCATTTACAAAGATCTCAAACTGCGATCGCTCCCGGAGATAATAAATAATTCATTTCTATAGAGTTGTATTTTTAGATGTTTATTAGCGAAATAATGGTTATATAGTAAATGCTGCTACAATTTAAGGTGTTTTAAACAAGTGAATCTTGTTAAAAGTTACATGCGGTGGCCGTGCTGGAGCATTTCCTGAGCATCAACCGCTGAGTGAGCAGCAGTATGAAGCGGCTTCACGAGACTAATGATGAGCATATACAATAGAGAGAGAATTCAATTCAGCGCTTTTATTTACATGTGCTCATTCATGGCTGCGTATTATTTAATTCAGGCAAATTATTTTATATGACTCCATGAGTTGCTCTCTATTTCTTAGAGCCAAGCTGCATAAACTGCATATCAGGCATTTATGTAATACATCTAATTTTTGCATTAATGCCTGTTATGTTAAATAAAGTTGACTAACTACAGCAAATCAAGTACCTGCACGCCATTGTTGTTGTTGTCTCGTCTCCCCTCAGACGCGCTGCAATGGCGATCCTGCGTTCAATTCTCAAAACAACCACAAGATGGCGGCGTTTATCGGTGAATCCGATATTACAAAACCGATATCCGATTATGGTAAAATGCTTAAATATCGGGAAAAATATCGATATATCGGTCGATCTCTAGTAGTCTGGCACTTATGCTTCTTTCAGAGACAAGATGCCGCAAACTCAGTAAACTCAGTAAATGCAACAAACACAACATACACCAACATTTCACAATTTCCAACATTTGTATACATTTGTAAACTTGTTCTCACAGACAATAAAAACGCCTGTATGTGGCGATAAGTACGTTAATGGGTGATTCATTGAAGCTTTCATTCAAACCAGTCATTCAAAACAGTTGATTCATTTAGAAACAAAGCAGTGGCTGTCCTTAGGAATGGATTATTCATTCAAAAACAGAATAATTTGAAAAACAAAACAATGGTGTGTTGCTGCATATGCTCTGCTCCGGCTTTGTTTGGAACTATTTTCGTGGACAAAACAGAAAAAGACAAACATTATAATTATGTCTAAAATGTGAGTCAGTCAATATTAACCTCTTGTTTTTTGAACTGTTGTATAAACTTAACATCGCATTCATATTACTTATATCATATCTTGTAAACATAAAAAACAAAAACCCATACAGGTGTGTTTTTTTGTTTCATAACTTGAAATATATTGACATGTTAACTGCATTCTAAAAAGCTTCATCAGGCAGTGAATGCTTTTTGATGCATTTTTGTTTGTTTTTTGCAAAGTTAGGCCTTAGTTAGGTCCACACTAATACATTTTCGTTTGAAAACAAATCTTTTTCTCTCCATTTTGGCCTTCCGTCCACACTGATACGGCGTTTTTGTCAAGGAAACGCTCTCCGAAGTGGATACATGTGAAAACGCAGTTTTCGCGTTGTAGTGTGGACTGTGGAAACAGAGGTATTTGAAAACGATGACGCATGTTTAGTCATGTGACGCGTATTGTACCAATAGACATCTATGTTTATATGTAATTGTGCCTGTTATGTGCTATTCAATTTCACACTATTCCTAAAAGTATTTACTTTGTACACTCTTCGTATTACAGTCCTAAAAAGATGACAGAAAATGTATTCACAATTGCTGTCCTGCAGCAAAACATGAGGGCAGTTGCGTTTTAGTTCAAACATGAGTGAGCGCAACATGGACACTTCAGTGAATGATGAGATATTTACGCAAATAAAATGATCCTGCCAGAAGAATTGCGTGAGAACTTATTATGTCTGTCAGTCCTCTGTCGTGTGTGTCATGTGTTCCCGCCCCTTGTGTCTTTATTTGGTTTGTTTCCTGTCCTCGTTTCATGTGATTATTAAAGTCTGTCCAGCTGTGTCTCATTATCTAGTGTATTTAAGTTGATGCCTGTTCAGTTTCGTGTCGTCTGGTCTACTCGTTACTCCCTGGTGTTCCTGTGTGTCTGCCTTGCCTTGTCCTGCCTTGTCTTGCCCTGATGTCCTCATTAAAGATTATTATTTGAGTTTACGTCCTCGTCAGCGTGTTCCTGTGTCCTCCCTCATGTGTGCACCATGACAATGTCTCAGTGAGCTTTTTTGAGGCTTTATGCATACACACTAAGGCTAATTTAACGTTTTCCATGTGGATTTAACGTTTCAGTGTGGATGAGAAACATTTGGAAAACACTTGAAAATGCTAATGTGGATGGAGAGCGTTTTAAAAGGAAAACTCTGCTTTCAAATGTATCCAGATTAATATAGACGTAGCCTTAATAACATACTCAATAATGTCAGCTCACATATCGTTAAATCAACATTTACGATATTATCGTAGATAATAAATATCGCACACCCCCCACTGCAGTTTCCCACCAAAATAAAACCTTTGTTTAACCCTTGCAAGTGAAGAATTGAAGTGACAAGTATTGCAATTTTACTACTGTAGAGTAAATAATACTTATGAAATATTCTTTTTTTTAATTTAATGTCCAGTTGTATAATAATTAATAATTCTTCGTATTATTATTATTATATAATTCCGCTCACAACTGTCTTGACTGAGCAATCCCAGACAGCAGGGATGTTGTGCACTGTAAAAAATGATCGTGATTTTAACGGTAAAAAACTGTGAAAATGCTACAGTAAAAACCTGTTAAATGGTTAATGGTAAGTTCCTGTAAAATTTACAGGGAAAAAACGTAAACTGACGTTCCCAGAATTCCCTGCGTTGCATTTCAAATTCTGTTTTAATTTGACGATTTTTCTTTGAAATAACTATGTTTCTTCTTAGTTTTTTTCTTATCAGTTATGTTTATTAGGGTTGTATGTTACATCTAATGTTGTTAAATTAATGTTTATTGCATATTTCACTTTAATGAGTCTCACCATGATGGTGTTTAGAGCTTGTGTGAATGACACTGTGCACCTTCTATATATGCTATTATTTAAAAGCTGCTTGTGATGGGCTTTGGTTCATCATGTGACTTTCTCATCACCACCTGCTTTTGGTGGTTATCAGTGTATTACAAAGGTACAAAACAGATTTCAGTACTTCAATAGGTTGGTATATTAACATTATATCAGTTAATGAAATTACGGTATTTAACTGTAAATTTAAGTTAAAACCGTAAAACCTAAAATGTCGTTACCGTATTTTTTACGGTAGAATTCCGGCAACCACAGCTGCCAGTTTTTTACTGTAAATTTTACGGAATTGTTTTTTTACAGTGTGGGATTGAAAATGACAACACTAGTATTCAGACACTTTTCACTTTACCACTCGCTTTTACATGTGTTTAAATGGTCTTTATTCAGAACTAGTTCCAGTCCGATTCTCAAATTAATGACGTGTGAGCTGATTCATTTTAGCAGATCAGTCCAAACCACTCAATCTCAAAGTCTCAGACTCATCAGTCACAAATGGCTCACAGTCAGAGCATTCATTGAATTAACATCTGACTCCCTCTGTAAACTGTCATTACCTTCAGTCATATCCGATCTGAAACCAAGAGCCATTACTGTGTAATGTTGTAAAGGATTGTGAGATTTAAATCCATCTTATTACAGACTGAGAAACGAGTGGAAATGAAACGCTTCTGAATGGCGTACCTGATAAAAACCAAACTCACGAAAGCAGCGCCTGAGGAGCAACCGAAGATGAAACGCTTCTGGAGAGCTGGGTGAGAGAAGCTCCTGAGGAGGATTTCATTTCAAAAGGCTCTGAAAATAATCATTACTGCAGCACCTGGTTGGGCCTCAGGAATAGTACTAACAGCGAATCTCACAGGATACGCTCCTGAGTTACATCATACCTACTTCAGGACAATCCTCGGACATTAATATTTAACGTTTACTGTGAATCCAGTGCTACCTGAGCTACTCTTGGTAACTTATATTTAGATAAGGCAACAAATATTGAGGGTTTAGCTTGGGTTAATTTCATAAAGACATGTTATAGACAATTAAGGGCTTCTGTTTAATGAGTAATTACCACTTTTGTTGCGCTGTTGCATTAATTATAGGTTAGGTGACTGTTTGTTTGTGGAGAGGGGATGTATCAGATGTAATTGAATGCTTGTATGTTTAAGAAAGAGCTTTGTATTGGATCAGTTTGGACCTGTTTCTCACAAATACTCTGTAAATGCCACAGTCCTCTTCCTGAAAAGTAAATGTAGAGGGCTTTTTATAAATGTAAATGTGTGTGCAGTCAGTGTTGTGGAGGGGCGGTGGGATCAGTGTGGTGGTGCTGAGCTCAGATAGGGTCTGATAGGCTTGACTGTTCTCTCCTGGGCCTCAGGTAACCCTGCACATCATGCATTTCAATAGCTGTTTCCATCCACCTATTTTTATGCGCATTTTGGAATATCGCATAAAAAAACGCTGGATGGAAACGCCAAGATGCGCATAAATTCTAAAAATGCGCATAAAAAACTTATGCGCACATTTGAGTAGGATAAATTTTTTATCCGATAAGAAAAAATGCGCATAAACTACGATGGAAACACATTTACCGAATAAATCCCTCCATGCGCATCGAAAAAGTCATGTGACTTTGCGCTATGAGACGGGATAACTTGACTAAACTAGCGGACCGATCTCGTTCACAACATCTATATGTTGTTATGGTCGTTCTAAAACGTCTGAGGAAAGTCTGTCATTGAAGTATTTCTTGCATGACTGCGTTCCCAAACAGAAGCATTCACCTCCGAAAGTAATGACCGCATTTATTGTCTCGTCTGCTCGTTCTGAGGTGCAAGTAATTTATGT
This sequence comes from Tor tambroides, assembly GCA_021397915.2. Classification (NCBI taxonomy): domain Eukaryota; kingdom Metazoa; phylum Chordata; class Actinopteri; order Cypriniformes; family Cyprinidae; genus Tor; species Tor tambroides. The sequence goes on from JAFVLL020035303.1 coordinate 15,626, forward strand.
CATATATGAAAATTATTATATTAAGTGGTATATTCTTAGTGATATACCACTATATTCTTAGTGATATTTAGTGCCACAGTTTACAAGGTAGTGACGATTTTGTTCTCTTTGGATGGAAACGGTGGTTTATTCGCATATGCGATATTCTAGTTTTGCGCATAAATTTAATTTGAATCTTTGGATGGAAACATAGCTAATGAGACACTACAACTAAACACTTTCAAGCATTTATTTTAAACATTCATGAATAAAATACATGGAACTCAATCATATGGACACAGATAACAGTAATATTTGCTTTTGTAAGTTGTGTTGCGTTTGGTGCTTGATTATTAATTAAACAAGCTTGCAAGTGCATATCACATTATCTTATCAAAGTTAAAATTGTCACATAAAACATATTTTTGTTCTTTGTGGGGACAGAATGAGAAAGGAATCGTGGAATCCAGTCATAAAAATGAACAGTATAACATGGAATTTGGCAACTTTTGGATCAATAAATAAAAAGTAGTGCTGTACACTTAATCAAATCTGTGTCTGTGAATATTAAAATGCAAAAGACGGTTATTTAAATTTGTAGTCTGCATGTTGTGTCTCTGTGTGCGTGAGTGGGCCTCTAGTTAAAGAAAATTCTATTCCAAGTGCACCACATGAAGTTGTCAGCATGATGTAAATGTTTAACAAATCACGTGTTAAATATCTTTGCAGAAAAGATGCATGAACTACAACTACATCTTGTACAAACTTGTCTTATACATATTAAATGTTCAGAAATAATACAGGGAAAATGCTTTAAAAAAATTCTAAGGTAATTCAAAATCAAAATGACTGAAGGTATAACACCAGTATTATTAACTATTAAATGTTATGTAAAAACAATGAACAACAGCTTTCAGCCTGTCACCATGATGCAAACATAAAATATCAGACATACAGAAGTAGTTCTTTACAGGTTTTTTAATTCGATTGCGCTGCTTTTCTATTGTTTATCTATGTAAACATGGACACAGTTGACTGTTGTGCTTGCGTCTCTTGCAGCGTCTCATGCACGAAACGGTTTTATAAAAACGTGGCACTAAAGTTAAAAGAAGTTCAACTCCCATATTCTTGCATTATTTTTCTATTCCACTGTGCGTGTCACATCTTTGTCAACGCAAAAGCGCGTTCTGTCTGAATGGCACCTAGCCATACCTTCTACTTATGGTTCTTCACTGTCTGAGCAGTTAGTCGCGTGCGTTTCTCTTTGCTGTTATCATTGGCATATTGCCCAAGTGGCTAATTCTAACCTTTGGTAATATATCCATTCAAAATCACGATTCCTCAATTTCTAAAAAATAAAATTGTGGCAAAACATCAAATTTGAATTAATCAATAAAATCTGAAAAATCACCCAGCCCTACGTAGATTGAAACGTGAAAATATCTTGAGCTTGTGTTAAAACACACTTTATTTCAGGCATTTTAGGCACTAAAAAACATTCAAAAAGGATGTTGGAGCTAGAAGTGCTAAAATGCTAACTTATTTCCAGGTTTTGGCCTGTAAAATATCTTTACAGCACTCTATTAAATTTCAGGGTGTAAGAAGTCTAGCCAATGGAAAACATTCAGGAAACCTGTTTGTAAACGGTCAGTGTTTTTGCATTTCATGGTGACGATAGTGGTGAAGAAATGACACACTTCAAATGTTTATTTCTGTAAGTGTACCAGATACTGACTAATTATAAATATAAATGGACCACTTCTCTTTTTTCTCTTCCACTTTCCATACTACTGCCTGCAGTACTCGTCTTTGTTTCTTCCTCTTTGTGTTTTTGTGTGGCTTCATCAGGAGCCTCTTTGAAGAGGATCTGAGTATTTTGTGCTGTGCTCATGTACAGTGACAGACCTGGAGCTTTGTGTGAGCGACTTCTTCATTTGTCATCAGCTGCTGGAAAGATGACATTGTTCTGGGCTAATGCGCATTGTCCTTGTGTCCTTGTTTAGCATTTTCTACTTTGTAAAAAACATTCCTTCTGGCCTCCATCGCTCACTTCTCTTCTGATTCACAGTGGAATATTCCAGTGGCACAGGCTGGTCCTCTCTGAGATAATGGAGCATTCTGGCTTACTTTCACCTGCTTGAACTGTATATGCTACTCAGATCCAGAGCAACTGTTTTATTTATTTGTTGTACCAACATTTTTGAATAAAAAATTGACAGTTCATTATATTGACTTTTTTTTTTTTGGAATCTAAGTTTGTAAAGATGTGTGGTTAATATAAAATCTTGACATTCACATTTTAAATGGAGATAAATTGTTCACGCTTTAATAGTTTAAATAATAGTTTTGCATTGTAATGATGTTTAAGCAAAACTGACATGAGTGTGTTTTGAGTGATAGATACATACTTTGATATTATTTTGTTGGTTATTTAAAAAAAAAAAAACATCCAAAATTGTGAATAGCATTATGATTTTATTGCCTTTTTAATTTGTTCCTAAAGTTTCCTGAACAGTGTGTCTGTTGACCACTTTTTGTGCACTTCTGACAGCTCACGAAAGAGAGAGAGAGAAAGAGAGATGTTCAGAGCGTCTCTGATTTAAACCTCAGATTAACACATTGATTCATTCAGTTCTTTCAAGCTATCCATTTCAGTGAAACAGTTTAAAGCAAGGATTCGCTTCATTCACTTCAAAGATTAATTTGTAGAAATATACATGGAAATGCTGTGTAGAATTTAGCTTTAAAATGTTTTTTTAAAATACATGGGTAACTGTTGTTTTATGCTTTATATTTAATGTATTATATAATAGTTAAATCATTTAGTGAAAACAGCAATGAAATAGATTTTTACTGTCTTCTTGCTTAAAAATTGAAAAACATTTTTACAGTGATTATTTGGTTGAAAAGATGGTTCCAATATTTAACTAAAACAGGTGGACAAAATAATAAAACATTGCCATGATTAGGTAGTAAGTCTGAGAAACAAATTAGGGTTAGGCGATTAAAAAAATAAATAAAAAGAATAATTATCTCTATCTAATTTTCCTTGCACTATGCAAAGTAGTGAGGCACCAAGACATCAGCAACTGTAATTTAAGAATAGTTTTGTAGTGCCAAACTCATTGACCAAAACAGTGATGTTTATTTTGTGATGATAAGTGTCAGTTTTTCTCCGATGGTGTGTTTTGATGATGGTGCATGTCTATTTTGTGCACACGATGTGGATAAACGTGACGTGACAGGTCACTGTAGCGTCTCAGGTTCAGGCGGCACAAAAATACTTTTCTTTTTGCTATTAGTTATAGCACAAAATAAACATGAATGAACATCAGAAGGTACACTGAAAGAAACAGAAACTTACTGAAATGAATCATGTCTCATGTAAAAGACATCAATATAACAGCATGTAGACAATATGTCACATAATGTTACATTTAATAATGTCCATAAACTCATTAGTCAGCTAAAAAAAACCTCTAGAGCAGAGGTCTTCAGCCCTGTTCCTGGGGACCCACTGTCCTGAATAGTTTAGTTACAACCCTAATCAAACACACCTGAAGCGGCCAATCAAGCTCCTCAAGACTGCTTGAAAATTGCAGGCAGGTGGGCTGAAGCCGGTTGGAAATAAACTTTCCAGGAGAGTGGGTCCCCAGGAGCAGGGTTGAATACCTCTGCTCTAGAGAGCAGTATTTTGATAAATATATGCACTATATTACACATTTTATACATTTTTACTTAACTTGTCTTCATTATTTAATGTATCTTTGAATAAATCTGTCACAAAACCTTTTTTTTTTCATTTGTTTGCCAAGTGTTTAGACCATAAAGAATAGTTTAAAACCACAATTAATTGGCTGGTTACAACTTTGGCTCAGAAGCAAAAATCTGCCATTACACTCGAAAGAAATCGCAAGTTCTGGCATGAAACTCTAGATGGCGTAGTCCGATAGGTCAAACTCAATCTGACATAATGACATCATCATCACATGGCGCTGCTGATTGGTTCTTTTTGTATCAGAAGCCAATGAGATTGCTGTTCAACATTCCAATACTTGGCTAGTGCTTGCTGTAGCAGTTGCAGCGTGCTTCAGAAACCCTCTACCTCCCCCAACTCCACCTGTCTTGATCTGCTGTGGGGTGATTCATGTATGCTATATGGGGGTTATTCATATATGTTATATGTGCAGCAGCAGTATTTCTTACATGCTCACAGCAGCATGTTGTGGATGTACTGGCAGTATCAAGTCCTGATTTCGCCAAGACCAAACACATTAACATTGTCTTACATTACCATGCCAAACTCACTGAGAGTTGTCATGATAGAAATAAAGATTATGACAGTTATCATGATAATCAGTGATGTTGACTGAACAATTTTATTGTGATCATTTTTTTTGCCCGTATCACCCAGCCTTAGAACAAATTCTTAATTTGTGGTCACAATATATGTTTTTTCTTCTGCGTGTCATGTGCGGTGCTTTATGTTTTTGAGAGCAAATAGATATCAGTATTGATGCATTGTTTGTATATCACGTAAATATAATGTTTCAGACTTTTTCACCTTCGCTCTCTCAATCTAGAGGTGTTGCAGCTCAGGTGTTGTGAGTAAGAGTAAAAATAAACACTGAGACCTGCTTCATTAACTGCAGACAACCTTACTGGACCGTCTCCAGAGAGTCTGCTGCTGCTACAATATTAGCTGTGTTTCACACATTTACACCGACTGTGTCGCCGATGGAGAATTTTCCTCTCACTGGTGTAAACTGTGACAAGACCTAAAAGCAGAGAGAAAAACAGATCAATAAACCAGTTTGTGCTTTCAATTCAGTATATCATTGAGTATAACTCATTGAGACGTTAGTTGAGCTCAGTGCAGGTTTCATTTAGCAGTGTGTGTAGCTGTTTTGGATGGAAAATGGCGAATAAGTTGTTTATGGAAACATTAGAGCTTCACATGGCGTTTTGAGCTTCTGATGCGTGTTTCCCCACGGCTCGGTTAATGTGCTGGAGGAGGGGTGGAAGCCCTTCAATTATAGATGTGTGTGTTCATGCAGTGTTTGTGTTTTCCCCAGAGTGCTTGCTAAGCATGTTAGTGTTGGGAAGGCCAGTACAGATGTATCCTGTTATCTCACTTGTAACTGTGCCCACTCTTGAAACAGCTTTTCTTAAACTGTCCCACACAACTGTAGCGCCAGACCATCAGGATGAGTCTGTGTGTATGTGTGTGTGTGTGTGTTCCTTTGGGTCTAATTAAGCTGGTCAGAGTCTCTCCATACTGCATGACTAATCAATACTGCTGCAGGAAGACACATGCAGCGACTGTAACTCATACAGTGGGGCACACATTCACACTCATGGTTACACTGTGCTCACAGGATGTCCAAAACAACATACATTATACTTTCCTCCTCAGAACACTTTTGAACAGTGCATCTCATGTACAGCACAAGCCTATAGGGTTGCCAGTTCCAGTTATAACAATTGAAACTCTTTTTCCAGGAGCACTTGACTAGCTATCCTTGTAACAAGAAGTGTGCTTCATTGTATATGCACTTGTTATGCTCATCAAGGCTGTATTTATTTGATCAAAAATACAGAAAAAACAGTAATATTGTGAAATATTATTGTGATTTCTAATATTGGTTTCCTATTTTAATATACTTTAAAATATAATTTATTTCTGTGAAGCAGCACTGAATTTTCAGCATCATTACTCCTGACTTTAGTGTCATATGATCCTTCAGAAATCATCCTAATATGTTGATTTATAATCAGTGTTGAAACTGTTGTGCTGCTATTGCTATTGTTTTGGAACCTGCGATATTTTTTATTTTATGAATAAAAAGTTAAAAAGAACAGCATTTATTCAAAATAGAAATCTTTTCTAACAATATAAGTCTTTGCTATCACTTTTTATCCATTTAACACATCCTTGCTGAATAAAAGTATTAATTTCTTTAAAAAAAAAAAAAAAGAAAGAAAAAATGTAATGACCTAAACGTTTGAACAGTAGTGAATATTGTAACACAAAATTTCTATTTTGAATAAATGCTGTTCTTTTTAAAGGTGTAGTGGGAGATCTCGGAAAATGCTAACTTTAGCCTGATAGCACTGAAAGCGAACGTCCCACCCTCCCTGCAATCGCCGTCCAAAGCCACGCCCCCTGAACACACATATCACATAGAATACCAGAGACAACATTAAATTACTACAATAGGCTACATTAACGGTTTCCAATTACAGTCCTCGCGCCCTCCCCGCTCTGCACATTTCATATATATATCTTATCACGTCCGACGTTTGTTCTGTTCGACCGTAAGTCATAAGTGCCCTGCGAAGTGGACATCACCAGATATTCTGCCATGATTCCAGTTCAAAGCGAGCGTATATGTTCCATACAAAGGGCATTAAAGTGTGCGAGACGTGAATTTAAATTGTATTTATTTACAGAGGTATATTATGTCACACTCTCTAGTAAGTTTCCTCTGTGTGTGAAGATGCTGCGCAGCGCAAATCCGTGAGTGAATGTTCCAAAGTGAAATAAACTTCAACGGATTTTCCATTGCTCAGGGAGTAGGGAGCAATGAACACTGTGTAGTGAGCATGTCAATCGGAACACAGTTCATGCACGTAGCTCTCTTCTAACGAGCTGGTTATCTGATTCAGGTGTGTTAACTAAGCAAGACATATGCAGAGCGGGGGGCGTGAGGACTGGAATTGGGAACCGCTGGGCTACATCATGTGTCATTCACCTGTGAGAAAACTTTATAGTACTGTTAGTAAAAGTACTACAATACCAGGAAGAAGATCAGGTTGTTGATGTTTGTCTCCCATTCTTGCTCTGTCTGCACAGCGTGCGTGATCGCGCTGATGACGTATCGTGTGTGCACGAACAGGGTGCGCAGAGGAATGCAAACGTTGACAGACAGGTAGGAAAGCCAATTAAAACGCTCAGACCGAGCATTTTGATTGGACGAACATTTCTTGGTCCTACACCTTCCACAGAATATATAAATACAGATAAATACATTTAGACCACGTAACTTAATGATTGCTATCAGGATGTGAAGAGACTTTCAACCGGAATAACAAAAAAATGTTTCTGAAGACAATCACCTATGATACCTTTAACTTTTTATTTATCGAAGAATCCTTAAAAAAGTATCACAGGTCCCAAAAAATATTAAGCAGCACAACTGTTTCCAACATTGATTATAAATCAGCATATTAGAATGATTTCTGAAGGATCATGTGACACTGAAGACTGGAGTAATGATGCTGAAAATTCAGCTTTGCTTCACAGGAATAAATTACATTTCAAAGTATATTAACATAGAAAATTTATTTTAAATTGCAATAATATTTCACAAATTTACAGTTTTTTTCTGTATTTTTGATCAAATAGATATAGCCTTGATGAGCATAAACTTTTAAACAGCAGTGTACATGACATACAAGTTTCAGTAGAAATGACATTAACGTATATTTTTAGTTTACCGTAAATGTTTGTCATTTGGCAGCATACTTTAACCAAGTGTGTCCAAAATTATTTAATGTTCATCTAACTGCATTTAATATAAATTTAAACTATATTACATTTTCATTTCATTTTAACATTCAATTAAATGTCCAAAAGCATTACATTCAATATGTTATTTCTGTAATAGGTATAATTAGTGTATAGAAAAAAATGCTTTGCATTGATATTCTGTCATTGGAATTTGGTCTGTTAAAAACACTCATATTCTGATTTACAAGTCCTTTTGGACTACAGTATCTGCTAAAATATTATTTCCTGCATATATATTGCTTTTTAGTGATGACACTATACTTTTGTAGTATGTTGCATCTTGATATTGCATTTTACAGTTTGTGAATGAATTCAAAATTCAAAAAGACTTATAAATCTGTCTGGAACTCATGAGTTAGGCCTATTAGTTTATGTATGCCACAGTTTGTGTTGTGTGGGATTTAAATGAGTGTAAACTGTTTTTTCAAGTGGATTTGTTAGTTGAAGATACAATTTTAAACAAAGTATTGTTGTAATAAATGGCGAAACAATAAAACTTTACTAAAATTTTGTTCTTTTTGTTTAGTATGTAGATTGGACCACAGGTCTGCTAAAACAACCGTTAATGGAATTGTTTAGTTGCAATGGAATCCGAACCAGAATTATTAAATTCCTTGGGATCCCCAACCCTAGTGAAGCCTGTAACTCAAGGACTGTCATACGTCCATAGAGGGTGCGCTTGGGTGGAAAATCGCCACTGGGCCATACCTAACATGTTCTTCCTCAAGCCAGACGAGCTGATTTTCCCGCCTCAGCGTGCACTTAACTACTCTGCGCCGGGCTACTATGCTAGGGCGTTTAGCTTAGCACCATTCATTCTTAGATCTAAACAGGGATGACAGAGCTAATTAAACACTTCTCCATGTTTTCCTATTTAAAGACGGTTACATGAGTATTACACGTGGTGTGTGCATAAATAAAACGTTGCGATTTTCTAAGCGGATAAAAAATTATAACTATAATGTATGGCGGAAGAGCACTTCGCAGCACTTCAACCTCGGCGCAGTAATATCATCAGTCCTGAAAACACGTTGGTTCTATTGACGGAGAGGGAGTTTTCAGGAGTGATGATATTACTGCGCAGGTCGCAGTGCTGCGAAGTGCTCTTTTGCCATACATTATAGTTATCATTTTTTATCCGCTTAGAAAATTGCCACGTTTTATTTTGTGTCACCATACTTACTCGTGTAACTACTCATGTAACCGTCATTAAATAGGGAAAACATGGAAGTGTTTGGTGGCTTCTAAATTCATCCCTGTTTGGATCCTAAGGAATGAATGGTGCTAAGCTAAACGCTAGCATAGTAGCGCTGTGCGCTAGATTGATTAAGTGCATGCACTGAGACGGGAGAGGTATGTATCAACTCGTCTAATTTGAGGGAAGAACATATTGGAATATGGAAAAACGGTGGCGTTTTCCTTTAATGACTCTGACAGGGCGAAAAACATAATGAGCCCTGCTCAATGCTCACTGGACAGTTTCCCTGATCAGTGACCATTTAATTTCCAACCCCTAGTAGCATTCATAACCCGTGCTTTTTGTTGCTGTGGCCGTATGAACTGACAATGAGGAGACGAGACGCGCTGCTTGATTTGTTAATAAAAAGACAGAAAAGGCCAATAAGCTGGAAGGAAAAAGCATGCATAAGTAAAATGGCTGATTCACATTATTGCTATTTTTTATAATTTACGAGTAATAAAAGTAATTGATTTCACCAAGCCATGTTAAATGTATTTCATTTTACATACATTTTACAAGTGTATATTATAACTGCAGCTAAATAAATTGAATACAGCGTTACATTAAATGATTTCAATATTTGCCTCATATTTCGTAATCGTTGCATCAGTGATTGCGACATAAAGTCTTTAGTGAACTGAAACCGTGACCACAGAGCCAATATGCAAACTGAACCGTGAGAAATTTGAAATCTTTAGACCCCAATGACTTCTATGACCTCTGTGTCATCACATTTCTAATTCTCATTTCTTCCACAATTTTGTGTTTCAGGTGAAATTGCTCAATAGTTTGTCTGCACAAGGATTCACTGGTCATGCTTTGCTTTGGAGGGACAAGAAGAGACGCCAAATAAGAAAGGACAAGAGAGTCGAGAGAGAAGAAGTTAGACAGCAGCCGTCACCATGTCTCGCCATCAAAGCCGAGCCACCAGCCTGGAGGAGAAGGGAGCCACGCCCATCCACAAGAGCTCCACCCCCTCACACAAGAGCTCCACCCCCACTCACAAGAGCGCATCCTCTTCCTCTTCATCTCAGAGAGACAGTCGACAGGTAAGACCTGACAGAGAAAGAGAAGAGTTTGTGCAAGTGCGAGTTGTTCAAGAAATAATTTTCAGATTCTTTTTGTCCATGAGGATTAAAAAAAAACAAACTCATCAGCAAAGAGTTTTAAGCTGTGAAATCAAACCAACCAGCTCCAAGATGAATCAAGACATACAAGACATAAAAACTTTCAAGTGGGAATTAACTATTCATCTAAGCACTGCAAATTGTTTGATTCACATTGATAATTGTGATTTTGTGTGTGTGTATATATATATATATATATATATATATATATATATACACAGGGGTGCACATAAGCAGGTCCGCATGCGCGCGACCAAAATAAAAAATGCGCGGTGTAAATATCTTCTGAAAGCGCATTTGCGTACCGACATGGTTGTCAGCTGTTAATGCATGATTACCATTTTAGATCGACAAACTGTACTATATAAGATTTCTATGCAAACTGAAAGCATAGATCTAGGCTTTCCGATGCCGTTTTCAAAGCACAATGCAAAACTGTGACATTTCATTCACTGACGCTCTTCACTCAGCAGCGCTACACAGAAGCGCATATACTTACTTGCCGGCAACCCGCCAAAATAAAAGCCTGCTGCTTTTAAGTTTATATATATATATATATATATATATATATATATATATATAAAAGAAGTAGTAGTAAATATTAGCATTTTATTTTTAAGTTTACTATAAAATAATTGTATTTGTCTTTAATACTTCCCTTTAATTTTAAATAGTATTATCACACTTTATTATTTAGTTTATTATTTAAAAAACTAACTAAATAAAGTGCAATAATCTTGTAACTATAAATTTATTTTTTACAGTAATATTTAATGGGTTGCGCTATATGCAGTGTGAGAACCAAACCAAATCTCCAGGTTCTCTTATGAGAACCAAGCTGAAAAACTTATGTGCACCCCTGTGTGTGTGTGTGTGTGTGTATATATATATATATAAAAACAGTAGTTAACATTTAAAGTGAATCAAAAACCTTTCATCAAAGTTGTCCTAAAACCAAAACAATACCAGTTCTTTTCCGGTCTTAAGACAACTTTGATGAACTTATTTGATCCACGTCAAATGCTGACTACTATATATATATTTTATATATTATATTATATTATAATATATATATATATATATATATATATATATATATATATATATATATATATATATTATATAGGCCACATTGTTTTTTTTTTCTGTTTCAATTATATTTTGGTTAACAAGTACTAGCATGCTGTGTGCTTACAATTGTACTTTTAAAATGTATTGAACAATTTAAATAATATTTATTTACATTTAATTATACATTAGATCTGTGCAATAAAACAAAATAAAGTTTTAGTTTTGGCCTCCAACGATTCTGAAAATCAAATAATCAAGATAAAACGATTATTGCGCCTCATTCTGCCCCTTTCAAATGGTACACTTTCGCTCCTCCATAAAAGCCCAAACTTCACGGGCAAATCAGTAAGATCGTGTAACGTGACTTTCGCAAACTGGGACGTGCTTGAAAGAGCATGAAAGAACTCTGTGAATTTCTGTGGATGCGCACAGAGTTGGAACAGAACTAAAGTCATCTTTTAGCTCAAAGTGCGCACCTAAATGGTGAAAATACATGTATACAGAATTGGATCCGTGCGGCTCTTAAAATGACAGCAGTGTAATATTCTGGCTGCCGACTGTGTGCTTAATATTAATAAAACAACAAAAGACAAAGACAAAATCCCTCACATCATATGGACTGTTGCATTGTTGCATAATGTGTTATGTTTCACATACCATTTTAAAAAATCATGTTTATAGTTTACTATTTATATATTTGCAAGTATACTGCTAGGTTTCTGTTGTAGTATTAATTTTTACTTGAAAAAAAGGTTTAACTGTACTGTACTTTAAGCAGACTACAGTTACCTCCTATGTACACTACCAGTCTAGTGATTTATGTATTACATATAGGGACAGTTCAGCATGCATGGGATTCACAGATTAGTTGCAAAGTTTAACCATCATAGAGTAAAAGTGTATTGTTTGCGTATGTCTCTTTCACATTTCCTTGTGCTTGAATGGAGACGTACACAAAAATGATCTCAAAATATTGTTTTGATAAGTATTCTTATAAGCACAGTTGATAAAGTGAACATAAACAGAAAAAAATATTTTGATGTGTATCATTATATTGGATCTAAATGCAACTCAAAATCCGTAATATGCTCCAAACCATGAGTTTTGTGATCCGTGGCACCGGTAGCCTGCATTTTGCAATTCACTGTTCCTTTGAATGGACATGAATGAGAATTGTTTAGTTGATTAAAATACTGTGCAGAACAAAGCCTAATAAATAGTAAGAGGATGAGAAAACAACAGGAAGAAATGCCTGAAATGCTGTTTATATGTATAAAGCAATGTATTGGTGTGTACTGTGCAGTATGCAGTAAGCAGTAGGTTAGTACTCATTCAGTTTCAGGATCATGTGATGGTGCAGAGACTGAGAGATGGTCACATTCCTCTCAGCTGAACTGGTTGGTCAAAGCAAGGTTGTTAAGTATGATCATAAAGTCTGATCCACAGCCAATTACAGCTAAGAACTGTTCACTTAGGCAGGAAGGGACTGCTGGACATGTGCAACAACCACCCACAGTTGTTACGGGACGGCTAAATCAATGAAATTACTAGAACAGATTGATGTTCAAAGAAGTGGGAGCTTATTCAAAAAATGACACAGCACTCTCCACAAACAGTGCACGTGATACTGAAGAAATGAATAGATATTTTTGTATAGACTTTGTGGTTTCTTTCTGTCCAAATAGAGATTATCTCACATATTTTTCACAAATAAAATGAAATGTATATGGACATTTTAAATACACCTTGTATACACACATTTTTTTTTGTTTTGTTTTGTTTTAATTGACAGTTTTAGCCCTAAAGAAATGAATAGTTCATATGTACTGATATGTTTATGATGATGATGCCTAATATAAGAGCTAGCCAACATCTTGAAATCACATAACCAGATAAATAATACACAATTTATTCTTACTCCCCTATTATCCAGTATTTTCGCTAACAGAATAAAATATTTAATAATACTTTTGCACTGATAAAAAGAGTGGTGGCTATAAAATGTAACACAGCTAATGTGAGAGAGCTTCACTCGCACTGAACGATCAATACAGATGAAAACTGATTAATACACTTCAGCAAGAGGGCAAATTAACCTCTGTCAGCTGTTACCATGGTGACAGTGGGAGCAGAATGTTAGTTGTCATTAACGTAAACTAATTAGCAATGTTTGCTAAGGCAGCCATCACCATTCTGGTTTATACTTCAAGTTCGTTTTATTAAGCAAACTTAAGTAAAGTTCAAGCATATTTTTCTATTTATAAATCAAGTGTACAAAATCAGTGTACTAACTTGTAAGTTTACTATTTCAATACTTCTTGATACTAAATTGGCCCACTTTTTAGTTTATAAAAGTACACTTTTAAGTGTACTTCAGGTGTAATGATAGTAAATTACATTTTACTCCTACATTTTTCTTTTGTATTGCAACTATACTGTGAACTACACTACACAAGTGAACTTATAGGTAGACTATATACTTCATACCCGCTTTTTAGTTTATGAATGTGCAGTTGAAGCATAATCTCAGTAAACTATTTGTTCAATAGTTTTTATACTGCAAGTATACTTGTAAGTTTTTTTAAAGTGAACTTAACATCATGTTTATAGATTACCGTTTATATATTTGCAAGTATACTGCTAGGTTTCTATTTTAGTATTGTTTTTTACTTGAAAAAACTTTTAACTGTACTGTACCTAAAGCAGACTTAAGGTCTCCGCACACTGAGTCCGAAATTTTCGCACATTAAAAAATAAATACGACCTCACGTTGTGTCAATCACATTTGCACACTGCCTACGAAACTTTCGTCCGTCAAAAAAAATTCGGATCAGGTTCGATTTTCTGCGTTTTCGCATCCGTTGCATGCATTTTGATAGGAAAGGATGGGGAATACGAAAAAACGGAAAAACGCATGCGAAAATTTCGGACTCAGTGTGCAATGGCCTTTACAGTTACCTTCTATGTAGACTACCCGTCTAGTGATTTGTGTATTACATATAGGGACATTTCGGCACGCACGGGATTCACAGATTTGTTGCAAAGTTTAATCATTATAGAATGAAAGTGTATCATTAGCATATGTCCCCAAGTTTCTTTCACATTTTCTTGCGCTTGAATCGAGACGTACACAAAAATAAAAAAAAATGTTTTGTCAAATATTCTTGTAAACACAGTTGATAAAGTGAACATAAACAGAAAAAAAGTTAATATGTATCATTATACTGGATCCAAACGCAATTCAAAATCCATAATATGATCTGAATCATTAGTTTAGTGATCCGTTGCACCGCTAGCCTGCATTTTGCAATTCACTGTTCTTTTGAATATCATTGTTAAGGACATAAATGAGAATTGTTTAGTTGATTAAAATACTGTGCAGAATAAAGCCTAATAAATAGTAAGGGGATGAAAAAGTAACAGGAAGAAATGCCTGAAATGCTGTTTGTATGTATAAAGGAATATTCCAATAACTGTATAGTATGTGCAAGTCCTCAGAATAAAGGCTAAACCAGAATATGCAACTTATTCTGAAGGTGTTGTGCATGTAAACCAGTGTTGGTTTTGACAGCAAATTTCTATTTAGTTTTAGTTATAGTCTTTTGACTAAAATGCCATTTAGTTTTAGTCATATTTTAGTCATTTGAATTGTTTTAATTTTAGTCTAGTTTAAGTTGACTAAGGCCCGGTTTCACAGACAAGGCTTAGACCAAGCCAGGATTAGACCATAGTTCAATTAGGACATTTAAATAATTTTTATAAACATGCTTAGAAAAAACATTACTGGTGTGCATCTTGAGACAAAACAAAGGCACTGGTATATTTTAAAATCAGTCATTGCAAGTTTCTTTCATTTGAAACAGCTCAGACTTACATTTTGGTCTAGGACTAGGCTTAACCCTTGTCTGTGAAACCGGGGGTAAATATTGTAAGATTTTAGTCGACTAAATCTACAGTAAATTTAGTCAGCTGAAATCTAATGGGTTTAGTTACAGTGTAATGCATTTACTCAGCATTTCTATAAAATTTTATAGTTTTGATATTAAGGTTTTATCATGATTGACACCGATTTAACTGCAGTGACACACAACATGCCTTTATATTAAAATTAAATAAAACCACTTCTCATAAAGAACAAAACATGGTCTTCTTTTCAATGAAATACAATGGTTATATAGGCTAATTATGCATTCTTTATAACAACTTGTTTACCATATTCTTCATTCTTTCAAGCAGACATATTTATTTCTATAAGTAGATTTAGCTTAATCTTTATTAAGGCTACTAAAGTGATTCAGTCAAGAGCAGTGAGTGATTTTCTTTTGTTGCTTGATTAACGTCAATGACTCGGAAAATAGCAACTAAATTAGGCTGCTATCCCTTTAAAACAGAATGCAATGGATGCAATACTAATACATGTTCTCTCTACTGTTTACATTCACTTAAGACGTAATCGACTGTGTTTACGTGAATACTCGTCAAAACTGACAATTCAACATCACTTTGTGTGTATTTCTCCGCTCATGCAATGCGAAAGAGTACTTGTGTGCTGTGTGAGACGTGCGTTCTGTGTGTTTGCTTGAGTGTCTGAGCTCAGAAAACCAGACCGAATTGAACTCTCTCTTGCGTCGTCAAATTTACTCCCAGATATTGACATTTTTGAACGTTTTATGAGACGTGCATCAAGTGTATGTACGCATCTAACCTCCTTACCACAAAAGCAGATTCGTTCTGAATGAATCTCTTCCCAAATCATCCCTCCCTAACATTTTTGTCTCGTTTATATTCGTTGACGAAAATGTCAATAGATTTTCGTCATAGTTTTTGTCATTCAAAACGAGTTTTAGTTTGTTATCGTCTCGTTTTCGTCGGTGAAAAAGATGTCGTTGACGAAAACTATGACGAAAAGTGTTCGTCAACGAAATTAACACTGATGTAAACATTATTAAATGGGCAAGCAGCACTCATGTTATCATCTAAAAGTGTGTAAATCTATTTATAGGAGTACTCCTCTCCCATCTCATGATTTGTGCGTTTCGCTCTGTAGAGCCTCACTGGTCTGATGTCTGTTTAATGATGTTTCTAATGAGTTTGGCATTTTGATCAGTTGGTGAAATTAGCCGTAAACACTTTCAAACAAAAATCTTTTTTAGCTGCGATGTTTTGTTTTTTTCCCCCACAAACTAATGTAGCTGCTACAACACTGTGTATGTTCATTCTTTCATATTCATACTAACTCTCTCACTGTTTTCATCTAATTTTTCCCTTTGTAGGAGACGGATAGTTGGGAAATCATCGAGGGGCTAAAGATTGGACAAACTCATGTCCAGAGGCCAGAGAAACATGAAGGTTTCATGCTGAAGAAGAGGAAATGGCCTCTGAAGGGCTGGCACAAGGTTGGAAATGACTGCCAACAGCTGGTTTCCACTGGTCAGGCTGGTTTTGGAGTGACAGCTGGTCAGATTAGAAGACCAGTTAAATCAGCTGAAAACCAGCTTTGCCAGGCTAGGACACCAGCTCTGGGTGTTAATGAATGATGTTTTACTTATTATTCTTTATTCCTTACAATTTGTATTTACAGTAAATATTAATTAGATTAATACTGTTTTTTTCTCTTGTCTTCTACACAGCGATTTTTTGTTTTAGATAATGGGATCCTGAAGTACTCCAAATCTCCTGTAGATGTGAGTTTCTTTTAAATGGCTTCCTGTCGAGTGCTTGCAGTGCTGCTCTGTGAATAATAATGATGAGTTGTGTAGGTTGGTCAGAGAGAGACCGTGAGCTGTGATTGGCTGTCTGCTCTCGCTGTAGCGTGACTCAGATGAGCTCAGACTCAGCAGCAGAAACATCACTAAGCACTGACGCAACAAGGACAGAGTGTATATGTGGGTTCATGCTTGTGTGTGTGGAAACCAGTTACTTCGAAATGCACTTTAAAGGAACAGTTCACCCAAAAATTTAAATCTTGTCATCATTTACTTACCCTCAACTTGTGTGAGTTTTTTTCTTCTGTTGAACACAAAAAAGATATTTTGAAGAATTTTGATATCCAAACTGGTCTGGTCCCCATTGACTTCAATAGTATTTTTTTCTGTACTATGGAGGTCATTGAGGACCAACAACTGTTTGTTTCACAAACTTCTTCAAAATATCTTCTTTTGTGTTCAACAGAATAAAAAAAACTTATGTATGTGTGTTTGTTTCAGATTCAGAAAGGAAAGCTTCATGGCAGTATAGATGTGGGTCTGTCTGTGATGTCCGTCAAGAAAAGAGCTCGCCGCATAGATCTGGACACAGAAGAGCACATTTACCATCTGAAGGTCTGTGATATGCTTGATCTATATGTGCATTCATAGAAATATCGTGGAGAGAAGCAGTATTTCTTCAGCTTCAGGCACTTTTATGTCTCTGGGGTTTATTTTTATTCCTTTTTTATCTTTTTTTCTTTTTGTTATGTAAAGGTCACATTAAATCTGTCTTGGAAACTGTTTTCATCATTTATTTTTGATGCTGTGAACTGGCTGTCTCCTAACTTTGTCTCTGTCTGTTTCTCCTTGAAGGTGAAGTCTCCAGATGTTTTTGACATCTGGGTGTGCAAGCTGCGTCACCATCGTTTGTTCCGTCAGAACGAGATTGTTCGCTCTCCCCGTGATGCTACGTTACGGACCTTCCCTCCATCTGCCAGCGCAGAGTCACCCCAGAACACCCCTTCCAGCGCACACCCAAACAAGGTCATTCTTGTCTTCTGTTTGTGTGTTTGTTTTTTCTATGGTAATTATGAATTAATTAAAAGTCAACATGAAATCAAATTTGACCATGTTTATTTTTATGCTTTTTTCATATTGTGCACAATTTATTCACATACAGTTCTAGCTCCATTCCGGCTTGTAACAGCCGTTTTTCTCCCTCCAGTTCCCAATGAAAGCATTATGGGTCACAAATGCAGTTTCATGTTGACTATAACAGCAACATAAATCGAAGTTAAGCTTCATTCAGACAGCTCTGCAAACATGTGTGTGTATGTGCCCTTTCAGCAGGGTAAACCCAGTAGTCTGCCATGGCAGCTGCCACCATCCTGTAGTAATGGACAGAGTAAAGTGGCAGCCTGGTTACAGGAGTCAGAGGAGATGGACAAGTGTGCAGAAGGTAACAGACAATTAATTTGTAATTATTAAGATTGAAAAAAAAATTGTAGATAGATAGATAGATAAATAAAATGAAAAAAATACAAGATATAGATGCAGATACATACATTATATATATATATATATACACACACATATCAGAGGTCACGTTAACCAAAAATTTTCCGTCATTGATGGAATTTTTTTAGGAATGACGGAAAAATCTGTAGGCTGTCCGTCACTTTGACAGATTACACTGATCTATAATTTATAGCTGTAATTCCCACCCCTGTCCAGTTGATGGCGAGTGCACTCCAGTGTGGCAGCAGAGCACAGGATCATCAGCTCCAGAACAAAAATAAAACTGTCACGAGTCTTTTGCTATGCCTTTGATTACGCACAGGCGAGTATCCGCTAGTAAAGTGAAAGAGATGATCAGTTCACGTGCGCTGCCGCTTCGCTTGATCTGAGGTGTCTACAGCGATCTAACACGCCACATTAAAGAATGCCAAAACAGTATTTATTGCTTGAATTTCCTAATAAAATGGACAGAATTTGAAATCTGAGACAGTTTCATATCAAAAGTAACAAAGCACAAAGCTTACCCCCTTGCGGTTTACTGAATGGGAGGCGCACTATATGTACTGTTCATTCGTCAGCTGAAAACAGCATCGATTGGGATTTAAGAATCGATATTGGTTCATAAAAATGAGAATCTATTAAAATCGAAAAATCTTTTTTTTACCCAGCCCTAGCATATTTAGTTGTTTTTAGTGGCCTCCGCTGTCTCTGTGGTGTTGAACATGAAAAGTGATGCAGAGTCTGTTCATCTGTTCTCTTCATAAATAAATAAATGCAAAAGCCCATATGCTCGTCCTGTAGGTTCATTATTAAAAATGAAAATGAGAACAAAAATACAAGCAATTAAATGTGTTATTATAATTAAAATATGAAAATTATAATGACGGGTAATAATAGATGACGACGGAATTTTTACGAACCTGTCCGTCAAAATGACAGACAATGTTAAAGTCTAACGCAATCTCTGATATATATATATATATTAATGCTGTCAAAATTAGCGCGTTAATGCATGTGATTAATTTTTCCAGTTTAACGGTGTTAAAAATATTTAACGCAGGGGCGGGGCTAGTGTTGGCCACCCCACTCACAACTGCTGCTTCTGCCTCTCTTTTCTTGACAAAAATTGCGTTTATTTAGACGCAGAACGTCTTTACAACCATATCAAACAGGAGACTTTTCAGATACGCACTCCACTTCGCCTCAGCGCCAGGCGCAAGTCAAACGAGTGCGGAAACGTTATAGGTGACGAGGAGCTTCAGTACAACAACAGTGAACTGCAGTCAGATGAGATGTTGTCAGACCATATGTCAATAAAAACGAATTTTCCTCTCATGTCTGCCATTATACTGTGCTTGTAACGTGCTCTTCAATTGCACACACAAATACGGCAACGAACGCTGTAGCCTGTATCATTTCATGTTAAAGCGTGAATGAAACTACGTGTATGCATGTCAGATCCGTCTCACATTCAGCAGCGGCAGCTCTTAAAGTAATAGCAGCTAAATAACCTAATAACCCAGCTGCTGTGATTTCTGTTAACCAAAGAACAAAAGAAAAAAGAGGAAATCAGTCAACTTTTGTAGCTTTAAGGATTCATCTATATTTAATTTAGAATTTAGTGTTTGAGAACTTTATTCAATTTCTGTGATTTCTTGAATGGCTATAGTCAATGGTTAAGTATTAGGAAAAAAAAGAGCAATTTCCTAGAGACATCAGTAGTATTGGTATCAGTGATACTGGCCTTCAGTAATAAAAAAGATTCCATTAAACAAATATTAAAAATGTATGGTCTTTATGTTTCTACATTAATTTGAAGATTGAATGCAAAATTATTACAATATAAAAGTATATTTAAAAACTTCAGTGTTAGGTAGGATTAATTGTGATTAATTTCAGAAATTATTTTCGATTAATTATTTAATTTTTTTTAATTGATTGACAGCACTAATAAAAATTTATACAAATTAATATATATATATATATAGAGAGAGAGAGAGAGAGATTGTTGTATTTTAAAAAAAACATTTGAGTCTCACACAAACCTGCAGAAGTCAACATGTGTTTGTGTTTCAGAACTTGCCTACTGCCAGTCTAGTCTTTTAGAATTGAGTCAACTGCTGCAAAGTCTGGAGATCTTACAAAGGACACAGTCAGCTCCCAACTTCACCGACATGCAGGTATATCCACACACACAGACAGTTTCTAGGTGTCTAGTATATTTGTACAGATTGTGTTGCAGATAGATTGTGTTTCTCTTTGGCTGCTTACACTGTAAACCGAATTCACAGGTTCTGACACCTACAGTATCTGATGTTTTGTCCCGTCTGTTTACATTCACTTAACAGACATATATATATATAAACTCTGTTTATACTAATACCCAGCCATTTCATTGGGTTTTACAAGCAAAAGAAATCACTCAGCATAGCTATATTGGGAATTGGTTGAGAGGGTAATGCAGCTCTATAATATATACAGCAGCTTTACATAATTCAGACATCCCTAACTCTCAAACTAATTTCAACCCCTCCAACACAACAGCATAATTCTCCCTTCAGTATTTTCACTGATGTCACTCTCATCACCTCTGCTTATGAAAGAAAAACTTAGCCCACTCATCACACATTTACAACATCTTATCTTCTTTTGTCACTCACGTCAGTGCTTCAGTTTTCTGCTATTAACCCTGTCACCCCTTTGCTTTGCGTGTGTGTATGTGTCCATGTAATTTAGAGTAACTGTGTAGATTTGACAAAGAAAGAAAAGCGAGTCAGCAGAAGATGGAGGACTAAAAGTGTCAGCAAAGATGCAAAATTGCAACAGCAGGTACATCTTCCCAACACGCACAATCAACACTGAGAGGAATTCACTATTAGCCATACATTATCTATTGCACTGTCTGCAACATTTTAGCATCTGATTCACTGGAATTATGCAAATCGGGTAACAGTGCAAACATGGCCAAAAAAAATTTCAGTTATTATTCTTGCATACTGGTTCTGGGTTATAGAGTCCACAGCTGACTGCCATAATCTGGCATACTTTACTGAGACTGTACAGCATTGTTCCAGCATTGCAATTCAGGCATCTGCATCAGTTTAAAATGTCAAAAGTGTGCCTGTATGCACAAGTGGCTCAATTGTTTAGTGAATTTGCCACACGGTCTCAATGCAGCAGGGACTGCAGCTGAGAGAGTTTAGCGTGTGTCAGTTTCCTTAACCTTCACACACACACGCATGACCACTTACCCTCTGAACAACCTCATTATTGCAGTCCTTAACCTCAGCCATAGCATCAGAGGACACCTCCTGCAGCGGTCTAACACTCTGAAGGCCTGACATTTGACTCAGTGGATCCATTATAAACCATTTAAACTGTTTCTGAACCTTTAACAGCGTATCGGCCATAGTTTAAAGGACTTTTTCCATTTATAATGGATCGCTACAGACAAGAGAGTGCGAGTGAATGGGGCTGGCCATTTGTGTTTTATTTTCTCATAAAAGTTTTGTTGTCATTTATTTGAATCATTGATTACAAATGAACAAACACAGCTCAGCACAACTCAGAAAACAAATTAAGGTTACATGTAAGATAAAAGACATTTGATACTAAAATTGCATGTGTAAAATTGTTGTTCAAAAGAATGTCTTCCCCCATAGACTTCCATTGTAAGTGCATTACTGTAAAACCACCCTAGTAAAAAATATGTATACTAAAATGTATTTGAAATATATTTATTTTGTGCTAAGTATACTACAAATACATTTACATATTTGTGTACTTAATGAAAATATCTTGCTGTTGTACTTTTTGTATAAACTGGTACTAAACTGGTATACTTAAAGTCTGCTAAATTGGAACAACTAATTTTGTTCTTAATGCACTTTAATTGTGCGGAAGTATTGCTGAAGTCCAACTAAAGATATGCTGAAGTATATTTGATTGTGCTAAAATGGAAATATTGCAAATATACTTCAGGTACACTTTAAATATCTTGGTATCTAGGTGTGTTTGGTTAAATATGTATCTGGCTCTTGTGTTCACCCCCAGGTCCGGTCACTTCCCCAGTCACACAGTGCTAAAGTAAGCAGAACCTTCACTGTGATGTTATCTTGGTGTTACACCATGACATCACCATGCTGTAGTCCCTCAACCCCTTGCATGCAGCGCTGCTTTACATTCTCTCTGCAAAACATTATGTCAGTGTGACCTTTTTAGAAATAACTTTAGGTTATTTTTGTAACCCAGGTTCTCTGAGGGAGATGAGAGCGATTTTGGACTATGTAGACTCTAATGGGACACACATCTGTATTGCAGTCCTTGAATCTCTATACCATCAAACATTCAGGCCACTGGCCTTGCCTCTTTCCTAAATAAACTACTGCATAGACTCAACTCATTCAAGTCCAACTCTTCTGTAAGCCAATGACAAGTGGGCCATTTGGTGAGATCTTCCTCTATGAACTGGGGTTACAATTGTAACCAGTAGTTCTCTTTTAGTCCACTTGCTTGACATCTCATTGTTGGAAATGGCAAACACCCATTTGTTAAGATCTTAAAATAAGGTCACCTGCAAATGTCCAACCCACAAAAAAGGTATGCAGTTTTGGATCAACTAGAGGATAAGTAATGAAGAAAAAAAAGCATTTCTTTTTGAGTGAGCTATTCCATCCCTTCAAGATGCTGCTTTTAGCACTGCATTGGCTTTAATGAGTTGTAGGCTATAAAATTTCACCAACATGTAAAGGGGAAGCCCAATCTACCAGTAAACAGATCTTCTGTTGAGATGCCGCTAAACAAGACTCAAGAGGTAGTCATTCCCCCAGTAGAATGAACTCTAACTCCTGGAGGCCTCTTAATGAATAATGCATCTTGATGGCTTCCCTTAACCAGTGAGACAAGTGTTTTAGATTGCTATACCTCTTGCTAGATTTGCAAAACAAAGAAAGGACTCCTCACTGTCCACCAAATATAAACAGTACATCTCTTCTCCTCCCCAGACCTGAATGGGGTTGGATGAAAAGCTGAGATTTGAAATTCCAGACCAGAAAAATCCAGTTTGACGCAGTACGGACGAATGCCAGATTGAGTGTAAAGTTATCTCAGATAAGATGTGAACCTGAGGCATGCAGGATTAATAGAAAGCCTCTTCAGCTCACTGACGTGCATCACTGTGGCGAATGTGAGTGGTAATCTTATATCAGACAGCCTTGATATCCACCCTATTGAAATTCCATGATGGAATCATCTGCTTAGTAGCCAGACAGGAATGGTACATCCCTGATTTATCTCCAAAACCTGAATGTTATGCTGATCCAGGAATGTCTAAAAGAGCATAGGAACAGAATTATCTGCTTTTCTTATACATGTGGTCTGCACCGGGCATGACCGTTTGAGAATGTCTACACTGAAAGCATCAAAGCAGAAATTCCAAAATTTATGTGAAATACGTCAGAAATAGAACTGGGCATCAGTTTTCTATTGGTGCCTCATCACGTCGTGCCACACCACATTTGTTGATACGCTTACATCTGGTGTCAACAAAGTTTTACACTTTAAGTCAAGTAACAACCTAATGGTATTAGCTCAAGGCCTCAGAATTACTTCAGTGACATTCGGAAACATGCCAGTTTAGCTTGGATTGGAAACCTTAACACAATTATTTAAATATTGTGGAATGAGGTGAAATAATTCCCATTGTACCAGAGACATTAAATATATTTTAACATTCACACTTTTTGGGGCCTGCTACACCACTCTCCTCCAGCTTAATCTGATTCTCTTCAGAGTGGGAAAATTAGATCTGACAGGTAGAACTGCATAAGCAGACTGTCAGGATACAGGTTCTGCTGGCGTGTCTGGGCCTTATGTCTGGTGCACTCAATAAAATGGACAGCAGACACTTGTGCTTGTGAATATATCTACATATACTGTATCTTTTCCATATCTACACTGCTACATCAAAATCTCCACTCCCCCAGGTGTGGTTTTCAGCAACAAGTACATGCCTGTGCCTTCGACATACCCTGAAACATGCATCAATCTCTGGAAGAGCATTCAACCATTGGAGAAACCCAATAAAAAGCGCAGAGTTCGACATAATTGATATGCACACTTCAGAGAGAAAGATGCCATGCATAAATGTGTCTCTTATGGTGAACCTTGTGGTTCATCCCATCATTGAATCATCCTCCCAGAGACTCCTCTAAATGTGCAGTGCTCTAGGCATCGAGCTGGCACTCATACTTATCTGCATAAATGTCTGGAGGGAGTCAACTTCAAAGAAGTCACCCATCTCTGAAAGTCTCTCTAAAAAGTAGTCCTAACGGTACCACTGGTATGGCCAATGCTTAACAGACTCAGACTAAGATGAAAAGACACCAGTGTCCTTAGACTGTACTGGTTCAGGCTATTCTGAAATCTTATACTCTTCTGTTACAACATGGATGCTTGATCCTTGAAGCCCCATGAACACAAATTTTGTTGAAGATAACTTTTTTGTAGGATTATGACTAACCTTGTAAGTATAAAATGATGTAGAAATGTTTTGTGCCAGAGATGAATGAGAATGTGTAAATATGCATCCTTGAGATCTGTAGAGGTAAACCTTTTTTTTTTGTCTATGTACAGAATTCAGAGATTTAGAATACTGATTCTGAGATAACTGTTGAAAGCTCCAGATCCAGAACAGGGAAATGCCTCATTACTTCTTGATAGAGTTGCCACTCTGCCAGTACAAATTTGGAAGAATAAAGGGCCTTAGTGGACCTCGCATCCCAGACAAAGTTCCCCCAACAATGACCCTGCTTCTTGGTCCTCAGACAAGGTGAGAGGGTGAACCCAATCCTCTAAAGGAGTGAAGACCTCACTGACCATCAGTGCAGGCATGCCTCCCCCCCGTAAGGTTTTTTACTGGAAATCCTGCATAAAGATTGCTGTTCTGCGAAGCACCCTTGGAGAGAGTGTGTGGTAATGAGCAATTGACAGCAGTGCCTAAGCACATTAGACAGATGGTGAGATCCTGTTTGGAAATTCCTTCTTTAGGGAAGCCATGAATGTTTGGCTGGTCAATGAAATGAAATCTTCCCTCTGCTCAGTGCTGGTAAGCCTGTTATCAAGACAGCACATTGTTCTCTGTCTGTGACAGCTGGGGTGGGCATCTCTGGTCCTTGAAGTCTTCTGTTCTGCAGAATTTAGCTCCAACCCTGACCAAACTCACCTATGTGTAGTTTAGGTGTTTTCGCACAGCGTAGTTCAAGGAACTCAGTTCTATGAACTAGCCAGCAGGGTCGGTCCTAGAGAACCAATTTCTCCCTTTTCTTGCCGTTTTCCTGGTTGCATTCACACCGTCAGCAAGAACTCTGAAGCGGCCAACAGCGACATGGGTTTCATGATAATGGATAACGGAATGTAAATGCACAATTTACACAATTGAAAGAGCATAAAAATCTGACTAAATCTCCTATGACAACTTGCAGTGTTACATATTATCAAGGCTGAGAAAAGAACATAATGCTGCAGACAACAGGTAAATGCTGTTATTGCTGTTTTCCATATTTGTGGAGTAATTATTTTTACATGGCTTTTTAAAACTGCTCGGTAGCCGGTGTTGTGTGTGCGTTTGGCCAATCAACATACACTTACATCACTGGTAGTTCCTATAGAACTGTTTTATGGTGCGTTCAAGTCATGTCGGATAGATTGTATTTACGAACTGAATGCACATGAATGCCACCACAAAGTCGTTATTATAAATGGGAAACTTGAAATTTTCTTTAAGCCCCGAGTTTCTGAGTTGGGGGCGTGTCAGTGAGAAAATGTGTCGGATGCAGTGGCCGCAGCTAAAGACTATAGCGTTAGATATGAAGCGTCTGTAGTCGCGGTAAATTTGTTGAAATTAATAAAATGATTATTTTTTTTGTAATGTACAATAAAACTATATAAGTTACATATACAAAATATTATATTATTGTATAATTACGATCGAATATATAATGATTAAGTTTACATCACCTTCATAAATTGATTAAAAACAGAAAAAAGCAAAAAGAAAAAAACGGAAAAAAGCATTTTGTAGATGTAGAGTAAAAGAAATCATTGAATTTTATGTTGAAAAGTTAAATTTCCATCTTGTTCCGACCAAAGTGACTTGAATGCACCTGATGCCGTAATTACGACTTGTCAACTCATAACTACGAACATCCCAGGAGGACTTGAATGCAGCATTTGACCCTACTCTGAAGTACTCTGAACTCCCCCAAATGGAGTTCCTAGAACTAAATGCGTTCCTAGTTCCTGCGGTGCAAACACGCCAAAAAGCAGGAGCTTCCACCAGTAGTTCTAGGGACTATGAAAAGGTTCCTCCAGTGTGAAAGTCCCTTTTCTAGTAGTCCTGAAGATCTTGATTAGGTTGTTCAGGTGTGTTTGATTAAGGTTGAAGCTAAACTCTGTAAATCAGTGTACCTTGAGGGCCCAGATTTGTCCACCCTTGTCTATGAGGTGCACAGAACTTTGTAAACCTTGTTTGTTAAAGCCATAGTAAAAAAATCAACAAAAAGGTACCTAAAGTTGTCAAACTTGGCAGCCAAATGTATAATAGCTTTACATTTTTTCTCTCTGGATGGTTGAACAAAGTGTGCTGAGGACGTGTAGATGCCGCAAATGGGTAAATTAAGTGCTGAGCCTGTGCAGTAGGGGAAGGGCTTCCCTAATGCAGAGATTCCCAACCCTAGTCCTGGAGTACAGTCGTACAGTGATACACATTTTGGATGCCTCCCTCACTTGACACACCTATTTGATGTTTTTAAGTCTTCAGGCTTTTAAGTCTCTGCTTGATTAGGTAACCATACAGAATGAGCAGAGTTGTGTGTACTCCAGGACCAGGGTTGGGAACCAATGCCCTAATGCAGTGGTTCTTATGCTGCCTTCACGTGCTATTGGAAATGTCCTAATTCCCACTTATGGAGTCGTGATTAAGAATAAAATGTAACATCCCATTAGTGGACAATCATAAAACATTCAGTTTGATAACAATTCTGGAATTTCGGAAAATATACTTATTTCACTGTTTATAAAACATACAATACGCTTCAAATAATTGTTCATATATAGCCTATAAATACATTACTTTAGCGGCAATACAAAGTGATGTAGTTGTTGTGAAAAAAACTAATAAAGAATAGCACTGACAGCAGCAATCATTGTCCTCTCCACCATGTTTAAAGTTTATGGCCCGCTCAACTCGGAAACTCTGGTATTCAAATTTTCCCATTAGTTTCCCAGTAGTAAATACGACATGACAAGCGTTCACATCTAATTTTCGATTAGGAAACTTATAATTACGATAATTACGATAGCACGTGAAGGCAGCATTAATTCCAGTCCCCTGCTCTGCACATTTTGTATGTTTCTCTTACCACTTCAGACATTTGTTCTGTTCGACAGAGTTCGAATCGAGCGCATATGTTCCATTTAAAGGGCATTAAAGTGTGCGAGATGTGAATTTAAATTGTATTTATTTACAGAGATATATTATGTCACACTTCACACTTCTCTAGTAAGTTTCATCTGTGTGTGAAGACTTCCCTCATAGCGCAAATCCGTGAATGAATGTTCTGAAGTGAAGTAAACTTCAACAGATTTCCCGTGCTCAGGGAGTAGGGAGCAATGAACACTGTAGGGACCATGTCAATCGGAACACAGTTGCATCGAGCTCTTTTCTAATGAGCTGATGATCTGAATCAGGTGTGCTAAATAAGAGAAACACGGAAAATATGCAGAGCGGTGGTACGTGAGGACTGGAATTGAGAACCACTGCCCTAATGCACTGACCAGTGGCCTAAAGGTGTGGTAGTGTAAGGCTTCATGAATGGCCCACAGCTGCATGTACCATAATGAGATGTACCATAATCTGATCCTATCTGCATCCTTAAATTCAAAGCATACATTTGGTGCAGTAAAAAAAAAGTTTTTTGACAATGTTTTAAAATAAACTGGATGTCAGCAGCTCTGAATGATGGGGTTTTGTTCTGACTCAGACTTTAAACTAAACAGCCTGTGTTGACTTTGTATGATTATATGATTGTTGTTTTGATTATTTGAGCTCATGATAACACATTAATGCATGCTGGTGGTTCATGTCATCATGTGCTGATGTATGAAGTAACTTCATTTCACTGTTGACCTGTGTGCTTAACTTTACACTGCTTGGTCTGACGTGTGTTTTCTTGTGTCTGCGAACTCTTTACTGAAATCTAACTAAACTATATTCATCCAATCTAGACTTCAGATGTCCCCAGTTGGGTTTTTTCCTCAGTTTGACTCTGCACAGAGAGGGCTGTGTTCAGAGGCCCATGTTGCTGGTTATCCCAAGACTGTGTCTGGGATTACTTCTATCTCACTGCAGTTTGTGTGTGTGTTTCAGGTTCCCCTGAGTGCAAGTATGTCTCAAGTGCGTCTCCACTCCTCTAATCCTAACCTATGTGCGGAGTTGGCTGATTTTCAAACCCCGGTCACACGTCTGACTGACAGTATCGACAGCGCCAGTGACTACATCAAACTGCAGGAAGATTTCTGCATAATTGCGCAAAAAGGTGAACAAAGCATTCACGCCAGCGTTTCTTGCACTGTTAGTCACTGGATCTACATTGCCATGGCATAAAGTTGAGATTTTTAAAAATCTTTTAGTGAATTGTTCAAAAAAAAACTCAGAAACTCTGAAGTTACCAGTTTTGAAAAAGTGAAAAAAAGATTTTTTTGGAACTTTCTGAATCTGTGAGCTCATTGTTACTGTTACAGTGTTATGTATAAGTTTGTAAGACTAAAATGATTGTAAGACACTAAATTGCTGCTTATTAATAGTTAGTAAGGTAGTTGTTAAGTTTAGGTATTGGGTAGGATTAGCGATGTAGAATATGGTCATGCAGAATATGTGCTTTGTAAGTACTAACAAACAGACAATATGTTAATAATAGGCATGCTAATAAGTAGCGAGTTAATAGTGAGAATTGCTCCCTATACTGAAGTGTTACCTTTTTTTTCATGGAGGTTCACCAAGATATAATGGAAATGCTGCTTCAGGCAGTCAGTTACACACACTGAAAAACGAAAGGTGCACAGCTGTTCTGGACAGGTCCAGGTCACAGGTTTTGACCCAGGGACACAGTCTTGCGGTGTCGTAAAGTACTCAGCATGAACTTGTGTGTGCGTTTGTTGCAGTGCACTCTCTTCTGAAGTCTGCCTTCAACACTGTGGCCATAGAGAAAGAGAAGATTAAACAGGTGTTGTTGGAACATGAGCAGACCGGCCAATCAAATCAGATTATAACCCTCCACCGCTCCCTGTCACAGGTCAGCTCTGCCCACCACACGCTGTTACTGTTATAATCAACAAAAACAGAGTTCACGGTGTATTTGTGTAGATTTACACAATATACATATGACTTCATTAACTGCTTTATGTTTTTGGTAAGACTTTACATCATGACATTTAACAGAGACTTTTACACTACTGTTGAAAAGTTTGGGGTCGGTAAGATTTTTTATTTTTTTTTGTAAGAAAATTAATACTTTTATTCAGTAAGGATGCATTAAATCAAAAGTGATTTTTTAAAAAGGTTTTTTATTTCAAATAAATTCTGTTCTTTTGAACTTTCTATTCATCAATGTATCCTGGAAAAAAAAAAAATCACAGTTTCCACAAAAATATTAAGCAGCACAACTGAATCATGTGACACTGAATACTGGAGTAATGATGCTGAAATTTTTTGCATCGCAAAAATAAATTGCATTTTAAAATAACCCCATTTCCATTAAACATATTTTATTGGACTGTTACAGTCCAACTACTACAACTACTACATTTTAAAAACAGAAAACAGTTATTTTAAATTGTAATAGTAGTGTACAATATTACTGTTATTACTGTATTTTACTCAAATAAATGCAACCTCGATGAGCAGAAGAGGATTCTTTTAAAAAACATTAAAAAATCTGACCGAACAATAGTAAAAAATGGTGTACATTTTGTATCAGATTCACAGTTTCATACTCTAGCCTAAGAAGAATAGATTTGTTATAAAAAATGTATTCATCAAATGTAAGTTAATGTCTCCAGATCCAAATTTTTTGACCCTTGTTCTGGATGATTGTGTTGTCTAGGCCTTGTCCCAGAATGCTGAGCTGAAGACCCGTCTGAACCGGATCCACTCTGAGTCAGTTCTGTCTGACCAGGTCGTCAGTGTGAACATCATCAGCAGTCCCGACGAGGTCTGATATTCCTCTACTCTAAACCATTTGAGTTCCTAACATTAAAATGCATTTCAAGTGAATGCCACTGGGGCTTTGAAATTGTTTGGAAAATAGACAGGTCAGGATATGTGGACCTAATTGTCCCTTTTTATGGTTAAGATGACCATAAAACGATCTGGAGCTACAGGGTTAATCACCCATTTTCTTGATCATAAAGACAGTCACTGTTTAAGCTTGAAATCTCTTACGTTAGCTCTCGTTTGGGTCTTTAAAGGATGAATCAGATAGAAAGTGACACTCAGTACTCTAGCCTCATACACTTTGGCTGCAATACAACCAAACATTAGACATAATGAGTCCCACGAGATGGCTGCTCGTACTGATCAACCATGTGTTTAACTATTGGCAACAGACATTGTGTTTCAAGGTTTTCACTTTCAACAAGGCTTAAATCCTTCAGGCTTTTGTGCTCCTCACATAAGGTTGTATATCTTTGTGCAATGGCCTTGAGTTCAAGTGGCTGCCTGTGATAAATCTCAGCTCTACAAACACAGTTCTACAACTAACACACTGAAGTAACCCTGAAATCCTTTAAATGTGTATGTTTGTGTGTTTTGTAGGCAGGTGATCCGCTCCACGTGGGCATCCCTCTCTCTCAGCAGGTGTCCAATGAGAGCAGACTCTCCATGTCAGAGTCAGTGTCTGAGTTCTTCGACGCTCAAGAGGTGCTTCTGTCCGCCAGTTCATCAGAGAATGAGGTGAGAACTGTGTGTGTGTGTGTGTGTGTTTTAATGTTAAAGATATGAATGTACACCACGTGCATAATTATTAGGCACGTTGATATTCTGATATTTTTTTTCCAAGCACGTTTTACCAATTCCAAACCACATCAATCTTAATAACTACTATTAATTTTGTATTTGATCATTTATGAGTGATATATATAATTGTACATGAAGGCTGGAAGTGAAAAACTCTTTATATTCAGGTGTGCAAAATTCTTAGGTATGTTTTCTTTTACAGATAAATTATTAGGCACGTTGAATGAATTTGTATATACAGAAAATATACAGAAATTGAATAAAGTTATCAAACACTGAATTTAAAATTAAATACAGATGAATACTCAAAGCTACAAAAGTTATTGATTTCCTCTTTTTTCTTTTGTTCTTTGATGAACAGACATCACAGCAGCTGGGTTATTAGTTATTTGGCTGCTAGTACTTTAAGATCTGCCACTGCTGAACGTGACATGGATCAGACACACATGCTCGTAGTTTCATTCGTGCTTTAATAGTCATAAAGATGTTCTGCGTCTAAATAAACGCAATTCTTGTCAAGAAAAAAGAGACAGAAGCAGCAGTTGTGAGTGGCCAACCCTAGCTCTGCTCCTGCGTTAACTGCGTTAAATATTTTTTATGCCATTAAACTGGAAAAATTAATCACCTGTGTTAACATGCAAATTTTGACAGACCTAATTATTATTATTAATAATAATAATAATAATTATTATTATTAGAAAGAATGAATAGATGTGTCCAGATTTGTACATATTCAAGCTCAAATGAATCATTGCAATAACCTGTTATGATTAATCTGTTGTCAGTGTCGTCTGTGTAAGCATGATCTGTTTGTTTAAGTATGTTTATTTGTATATTTGCACACTGCGCTGCAGCAGGTCATTACACACACACACACATTTTAGTTAGTCAGCACTGCGCAAAATGAAAGACAGTGAGTAACATCATCTCCCGTCTCTCTCTCTCTCTCTCTCTCTCTCTCAGGCCTCTGATGACGAGTCTTACGTCAGCGATGTGAGCGATAACATTTCAGAGGACAACGCCAGCGTCACAGATAACGTTTCCAGACAGAGTAAGATCGCTCTCCCTCCTCCTCGTTTTGTTCTGTTCATTAGAGCAGGACACCGTCCTGATGGGACACATGACCTTTGTGTTTTACACACACACACACACACACACACACACACACACACACACACACACACACATACATGCTCTCTCCCTCCAATAAATCCAAACACATATACACACACACACACACACACACATGCACATGCTCTCTCTCTCCAATAAATCCAAACACACACACACACACACACACATGCTCTCTCCCTCCAATAAATCCAAACACACACACACACACACGCACACACACATGCACATGCTCTCTCCCTCCAATAGATCCAAACACACACACATACACACACACACACACACATGCTCTCTCCCTCCAATAGATCCAAACACACACACACACACACACACACAAGCTCTCTCACACCAATAGATCCAAACACACACACACACACACACACACACACACACGCACACACACATGCACATGCTCTCTCCCTCCAATAGATCCAAACACACACACACACACACACACATGCTCTCTCCCTCCAGTAGATCCAAACACACACACACACACACACACACACACACATACACATGGACATGCTCTCTCCCTCCAATAGATCCAAACACACACACACACACACACACACACACACACACACACACACACAAGCACATGCTCTCTCCCTCCAATAGATCCAAACACACACACACACACACACACACACACACACACACACACATGCACATGCTCTCTCCCTCCAATAGATCCAAACACACACACACACACACACACACACACACACGGACATGCCCCCCCCAATGGAATCCAAACACACACACACACGGACATGCCCCCCCAATAGATCCAAACACACACACACACACACAGGACATGCCCCCCCCCCAATAGATCCAAACACACACACACACACATGCTCTCTCCCTCCAATAGATCCAAACACACGCACACGCACACACACACACATGCACATGCTCTCTCCCTCCAATAGATCCAAACACACACACACACACGGACATGCTTCCGTATTTCATATTTCACCCCAAAACCAAAAGAAAAGACAAAAAAGTTTTGCATTTTGATGTTATTTTCAGGAGAAGTAATCACATTTACATTTATTGCCATTACAATGGTTACATTTTATTTAGTTTACATAATATACTGCGGAATTATGGGCGTCATGAAAATGAAATGCACTGAAGATAGTGCAGCATGGACTGAAACATTTGCTTTTGTGTGTGTGTGCAGTCACTTTTTTGTTAGTGCACTTTAGTTTTTGTTATCACTTTCATGTAAATCTTCAGGAATGAATTTTTGTTCAAAGGACCTTGAACTTTGCATTTCATTTGGTGTGTGGATTTTTTGCTTTTTGTATTTTTCTCTGTTGATTGAATCGACACACCCAACTATATTTTTTATTCTACTTAATCGGGGCATAATTTTTTCATATTTTTTTGTCATGAAAATAATGCCATCATTTCTTTATCCCAAATTTAAGTCGTTTTTTCCCCCCTTGATGTTGGGAAGACTTGTGACGTAGTTTTGAATTAATTAAAGTATGACTATCATTATATTTTAGACATCTTTAGCATTATTGAGATACTATTATAGTTTGTATTAATATTTTGAATTACTTTTTATATTTTGCATTTTTAGTTTAGTTTTAGTAGATTTGTTGTGTTTTTGTCAAGGGTTTTGTTTATACATCTGTAGTTTTTATTGATTTTTATGTCAGTTGTAGTTATTTTTTAGTACATAAAGTTTTCAAAGTAAATGAAAATGAGAAATTTTGCCTTGGCAGTCTGCTGAAATAAAATAAGTTTACATTTTTTATAGTGCCGTCAAACGATTAATCGCGATTAATCGCATCCAAAATAAAAGTTTTTGTTTACATAATATATGTGTGTGTGCTGTGTATATTTATGATGTATATATAAATACACACACATGCAAAATATGTTATGTTTATACAGTATAGGCTACTAAATATATTTATATATAATATAAATTACATTACTATAAATATACACATATAAATACATATTTTCAAAATATATACTGTATGTGTGTATTAATATATGCATAATAAATATACACAGTACACATACATATATTATGTAAACTAAAACTTTTATTTTGGATGCGATTAATCGCGATTAATCGTTTGACAGCACTTATTTTTTTATATTTTATTTCAGTTTATGTTTATTTTATTTCAAGTAACAAAAATGTTTTTCTTTATGCTTTATTTCAGTTCAGTTAAAACCCTGATTGTTGATACTCAATATATCATCTAACTTCGGTATCCCATGAGTACCCTTGTGTTTCTCCCTCAGTGCCCAATGGTGATCTGGCCAGTGGTGCGTTTCGTAACGGTAGACGTACGTGTCTCCCTGCTCCCGCCCCTGACACGTCCAACATCAACCTGTGGAACATCCTGAAGAACAACATCGGGAAAGACCTGTCGAAAGTGTCCATGCCAGTGGAGCTGAATGAGCCCCTGAACACACTGCAGCACATGTGTGAGGAGCTGGAGTACACAGAGCTGCTGGATAAAGCAGCTCAAACCGATGACCGCTATGAACGCATGGTACGCTCCAGCTCTTAAAGCGACAGTCTGTCATCAACTGCTCACCTTCACCTTCAAAATAAAGGTTCTTTATTGCCATTGATGGTTCCATGAAGAATCTATGGAATCGTTCCATTCCACAAAAAGAATCTTTATGGTGGAAAAAGGTTCTTTAGATTTTCAAAATGTTCTATAAACTAAGAAATGGTTCTTTTAAGATCTCTTCACTGAAATATTATTTGGGAAACCAAAAATGGTTCTTCTAAGGCATCGCTGCAGAAACTCCCTTTTAATAGTCTCCCTCAACCATCAAGACCAGACTATTAACTTGAAACAGAAAACAGAAATATGCCCACATGCAAAAATGTTCACACACTCACCTACATATGTAGCGATATAACGGGAGCTGTTAGGTGGATTGTGGAAGGGCGAACAGGGCCTGAAGCAGGAACACATGTCTCTTATGGACAGGCAGGTGGGCATTTACCTCTGGCCTCATTAAGTCCTTTTAATGTAGCCTAGTTTTTGTGTCCACACACAGTGACGCACACTCATTCTCTACACTGCAGCGCTACTGATACCGTAGTAATGATGCTGCAGTGTAGGCGGCTGACTGCACGACTGTTTTAGGCTTAGTGCTGCACATTTACTGTTGCAGACTTTGAATGAATCTAAAGAAAATCTTGTTTCTCCCCACAAATCAAACGAAAAATAAAAATAAGGAATTATATTTTGGATAAAGATGCTTAATGACCTTTAGTGCCTTTTGACAATATTTTTTTTTACAGAACAATACAGTAAAGAACCACTATTTTTATTACTGCAAAACATTTTAAGTTTTAGTTTGTGTTTCTAATTATTCTCTGTGATTTTAATTACAGTAATACCATTTTAATTTAATATTAAATGTTTTAATCAGCATAAACAGCAAATATTATCATGATGTATAACTATTATGCAGTTTAAATAATATTTATTATTATTAATAATTCTTAGCTGTCATGAAATGAATGTCACAAAGCACTAATAAATATGTATAATATTATTATTATTATTATTATAATAAATAGTTACAATAATGAGCCTTTTTTAGGGTGATGTCATTTATTTTCCAGAAAAAAAATCTATAATAATGTTTTTAATACTACAATGAAACACACTGTAAGTACTTTGCGATTTAAATAAGACGTTTTAATAATAATAATAAACATAGTAATCATAAAACTATTGTTATTATTATTATTAATGATTACAGTAATGAGATTTCTTGAGGTAATGTTATTATTTTTCCTGAAAACAGTGTCACAATGCATGCACAAAAAAGATTTAAATTTGACCTGAAACCTTGCAGACTGTGTTTGTGTGGATATAATGCTCTCTTAAGGCACATTTATCCCATTATCTTGTTTCAGTAAGCACTGCTCTGTCTGTATAAAGAGCACACAGTCTATCTGGACTCCATGGTTTCAGCAGTAATGAGGCTATTGACAGGTTGCTTTGTTTGTGTGTGCAGGCAATCGTTGCAGCGTTTGCAGTTTCAGGATATTCCTCCACCTATTATAGAGCGGGCAGCAAACCCTTTAACCCCCTTCTGGGGGAAACGTATGAATGTATCCGTGAAGACAAAGGACTCTGCTTCTTTTCTGAACAGGTACATATTAATGTATCTCACACACACACACACACACACACACACACACACACACTAGCTGCAGTACCTGTTCCAGGTGAGTTCCTGTCCTTCACTGTAGCACTGCACCACTTTCACTGTGTGTGTGTGTGTGTGTGTTTGTTTGCTGGAGGCAAGGCCGTCAATAGTCCTCTGGCGAAGGCTCTTCCTGCGTGACTTGAAAAGGGTCTTTGTCAGCAGTGAACTTTCCCACAGGCTGTGTGTGTCTG
This sequence comes from Tor tambroides, assembly GCA_021397915.2. Classification (NCBI taxonomy): domain Eukaryota; kingdom Metazoa; phylum Chordata; class Actinopteri; order Cypriniformes; family Cyprinidae; genus Tor; species Tor tambroides. The sequence goes on from JAFVLL020035303.1 coordinate 52,439, forward strand.
ACATAATGCAGCTTGTTCATAGAGGGCCGTGATGAGAGAGAAACACTTGCACAGGCTCGGCGTAGTGTAATTCATCTTGCTTTATCTCACATCCACACATGCTGATATAAACTGACTGACATGTGTCTCTCTCCACTGGAGTCTGAAACCGTTTCCCCTGCAGCCCTTCATTTTACCATTCAAACTTTTGCTGTTTTCAAACTGAATCAGCTGAACAATTACATTTTATTTTACTAGTGGCCTTTATGAAGGAAATCAACCATTTCAGAGGAACATTTTAGAGGCAAAAGTGATCGTTCACCCAAAAATGAAAATTTGCTGTTAACTTACTCACCCTCAGGCCATCTAAGATGACTTTCTTTCTTAAGTAGAACAGTAAAGAAGATTTTTAGCTGAAAATGGTCCTTGGTGATTCATAAAATGCAAGTCACCGGCTACAGTTACTCTGACTGTTAAAAAAAAGCATATCAGGCAACATAAAATTAATACCCGTGGCTTGTAATGATATATTGAGGTCTTATGAAGCGAAACAATCAGTATGTGCAAGACACTGAACATTATTTGCAACATTATTACCTGTAATACAGAGCCTCAGGCAGATGGTCCAGAGTGATGTCCGGTTCACAAACAAATCATTCTTTTGAACCGGTTCTTTTTGGTGAACGAGTTTAACCAGTTCACCAGATTGGACTGAACTGTCTGAAACAGTTTCCTCAGACAGTCATTGAACTGAGGAACCACTTCCCACTTAAATGAAGGGGTAAAATGACAGTTTTTATGGTTTCTCATGGTTTATGTAAAAAGGTGAGTTGATTAAGAATAGTTTATATGCTTTAGACATGTAAAACATGTTTCATGTCATTATTTGGTGCTTTAATAATATAACTGTGTGTATGTGACATGATTGCATGATGATGTAAACAAACTGGTGAATCAGTTATTTCAGCCAGTTCATTGAAACAAACTGTCTGAAAGAACCAGTTCACAGAAAAGAATCAGATTTCCTTGTTTACCTGAGGCTCTGAATTACATGTAATAATGTTGTAAATAACGTTCAGTTTCTTGCACAGACAGATCATTTTGCATCATAAGACGTCAATGTATCATCAGGAGCCATGGATATTAATTTAGTGTTGCCTGATATGCTCTGTGTGACTTTTCCTTTACTGTTCTACTGAAGAAAAAAGCCTGAGGTTGCGTAAATTAAGAGCAGATTTTCATTTTTGGGCGAACTATCCCTTTAATTGAGTTTTTGATGAATGAATTAATGTTTCATTTAAATACCAGCATTTTCTTAAATGTTTCTCTTAAAACAGGGATGTCAAATTCAGTTTCTGGAGGGCCTCTGTCCTGCAGAACTCAGCTCAACCATAATTAAACACCTGAACCAGCTAATCAAGGTCTTAATACTCTCTAGAAATTTCTAGACAGGTGTTTTGGAGCAGGTTGAAGCTAAGCTCTGCAGAACAGTGGACCCGGAGTTTGACACGTCTTAAAAAAATAAAAACAAATGAGACATACTGAATGAAATGAATGTGAGAGCAGCTCAGATTATTCAGTCTTGGAGAATTTTAAGGGAAATCTTTGACTTTTGGTGTTTGGAAAATCTGAGCACAGTTTGAGACACTACTGGGATCTCATGAGGAGTTATATATAAAGCACACAGTATACTTCAGTTTTGATGCGAAAGTGTAGCGTATGCATAGAGCCGAATGCACTTCATTAGATATTGTGTGCGAACACAAGTGCTGAAAACATGCACCCTAGAAAGTTTCGTCCTTTTCCTGTGTCTGCACCATTTTCTCTAAAAGTTATGAGTGATAAAAATGTATTTGTATTTGTTTAAACTACAGTTGTGAATACAGTTGTCTATTGCTATTCAGTCTCCAGTAGTTTGTTGTTGTTTCTTATCAGTTTCATTCTCAACTGTGAAACGACTAGTATTACTGCCTTGTGGAGAAACTAATTCAAGGCACATGTGTGAGCTGAGCATACAAAGTATGTGCCATCAGAAAAATCTAACTGTGCTCAAAGTGCAAATTTAGTTAATTTATGTGAATTAATTTTGCTGTAGAAATGCCACTTGCTGCGCCTTATTATTAAACTCGAGCGGGTGATTGTATCTTTCTATCTGTGTACAGGTGAGCCATCATCCGCCCATCTCCGCTTGTCACTGTGAGTCACAGAACTTCACCTTCTGGCAGGGTAAGACTGATACCACTCCTATATTTTACTCTCAATAACACTTATTATGACACTCAAGTGTGTGTGTGTGTGTGTGTGTTTGTGTTTGTGCTTCAGATGTCAGATGGAAGAATAAGTTTTGGGGGAAGTCTATGGAGATTCTTCCCATCGGAACAGTGAATGTCATGCTGCCCAGGTACAGTCCTGTCTGTTTCTCTGCATCAGTTTTTCTCCCTGCATCTGTCCCTTTGTCTGCCTGACTCTCAGTGTCATGTTTTTTGAATGTGTTGGCAGTTATGGTGATCACTATGAGTGGAACAAGGTGACGACCTGTGTCCACAACATTCTGAGCGGCAGGCGATGGATCGAACATTACGGGGAGGTCACGATCAGAAACACCCGCAACACTACCTACATCTGCAAACTCACCTTTGTTAAGGTACATGCACATCTGCATATATATATATATATATATATATATATATATATGTGTGACCCTGGACCACAAAACCACTCATGTCAATTTTTCAAAATTGAGATTTATACATCCTCTGAAAGCTGAATAAATAAGCTTCCCATTGATGTATGGTTTGTTAGGATAGGACAATATTTGGCCGAGATACAACTATTTGAAAATCTGGAATCTGATGGTGCAAAAAAACTCAAAATATTGAGAAAATGGCCAAATGTCCAAATGAAGTTCTTTGCAATGCATATTTGTAATCAAAAATTACGTTTTGATATATTTACAGCAGGAAATTTATAAAATATCTTCATGGAACATGATCTTTACTTAATATCCTAATAATTTTTGGCATAAAAGAAAAATCGATCATTTTGACCCATGCAATGTATTTTTGGATATTGGTACAAATATACCCCAGCGACTTAAGACTGGTTTTGTGCTCCAGGGTCACATATATATATATATATATATTAGTGGTGTCAAAATTAGCGCGTTAACGCATGCGATTCATTTTTTCTGATTAACGCGTTAAAAATATTTAACGCAATTAACGCGGGGGCGGGGCTAGGGTTGGCCACCCCATTCGCAACTGCTGCCTCTGTCTCTTTTTTCTTGAAAAGGATTGCGTTTATTTAGATGCAGAACGTCTTTATGACCACATCAAACGGAAGACGTTTCAGATGCGCTCTAACTTTCTTCAAATACACGCACAAAGGTGCCGGCGCGCGCTGTAGCCTGTATCATTTCAAACAGCGAAATAAACTACGTGCATGCAATGTCCTAGTTATGCCATCAGTTAAGGCATGAAGTTACCAAAAAGGCGATTAAAGCTGCCTTAAAACTGCATGCATGCATGCAATATGTTATATATGCATCACATTTAAGAACATGCCTCTGAAATGGTTTTAAAAAACTGTCCTGAGGCACCCCAGCACTGTCTCCCTCATCTAAAACACCCGATTCAACTCGTCCGCTCATTAGTAGAGACTTTAAGACCTGAAGTGGGTCAGAAAAGGCATGTCAGATCCGCGTCACGTTCAGCAGCAGCAGCTTTTAAAGCTATAGCAGGCAAATAAGCTAATAACCAGCTGCTGTGATGTCTATTAATCCAAGAACCAAAGAAAAAAAGAGGAAATCAATAACTTTTATAGCTTTAAGGGGTTCATCTATATTTAATTTAGAATTTAGTGTTTGATAAGTATTCATTTTCTGTATATTTCTGCTGAAGGGCACAAGTAGCTAAATATGTAATTTATTATAGGTTCATGTGATGATTGTTTTAAGTTCACTTAAATTAGAAGTTAAGTCTAATAAATGTTAAAATTTATAGATCTAAATTATAGTGTAATGCTGACTGGCTACTGGTTAAATATTCAGGGGGAAAAAACTATTTTATAGAGACATCAGTAGTATTGATATCAGTGATAAAAATTCATAAATAAAAAAGATGCCATTAAAGAAATTTAAAAATATACTGTCTTTATGTTGTTTGTACATTGTACATTTGAAGATTGAATGCGAAATTATTGCAATATAAAAGTATATTTAAAAACTTTAATATTAGGTGGAATTAATCGCGATTAATTTTAGAAAAATGTGTGATTAATTAGTTAGTTTTTTTAATCAGTTGACAGCACTAATATATATATATATATATATATATATATATATAGATAGATATAGATAGATATATATAGATATAGATATATATATATCACACATGGGTAAGTCCGTGGGGGCTTTTAAGTTTTTAAATGTAGCTATATTACAATAATTGTGATTAAATTTCCAAAAAAAAAAAAAAACACCCCAAAAATGATGTACAACAACTTACTGACATCATATTTTTGAGTTTATTTTTATTAAAAGAGAAGTACAGGGCTGACGTTATAGAATTATTTATATTGTTTGATGGATATTGAGTACAAAAAAGCAATTTTTCTTTTTGTTTTATGTAGCAATATTATTCAGTTCAGTTATACAATTTACATTAACATTTACATTTAGTCATTTAGCAGACGCTGTTATCCAAAGTGACTTACAAATGAGGAATTTAAATTTTTAAAATAAATTTAATTAATTAAATTTAAAATAACATTTCTATTTAAATATATTTAAAAATGTAATTTATTCCTGTGATGGAATTACAAATCATTTAAAATGATTTAGAAATCATGAAATAGTTTTTATGATTGTCAGTGTTCAAAACAGTCCTTTTTCATGTTTTTGTGGAAACCATGATACTTCTTGTCAGGATTCTTTAATGAATAAAAAGTTCAAAAGAACACATTTATTTAAAATGAAAATCTTTACTGTCACTTTTGCATAGGTAAAATCATATCCGCCCTATATTTCCAACAGAAACCCTAGTAAAACATAAATATAATAAAATGTATCTGAAATACATTTATTTCATGCTAAATATACTACAAATGTACTTAATGAAAAATCCCCTGCAATTGTACTTTTAGTATACTAAACTGATATACTTAAAGTCTGCTAAATTGGAACAACTAGTTTTGTACTTAATGCACTTTAATTGTGCGGAAGTATTGCTGAAGTTCAACTAAAGATATACTGAAGTATATCTGATTGTGCTAAAGTGGAACTATATATGTATACTTCAGGTACACTTTAAATATCTTGCACTTAAAGACTGATATTATTCAAAGATCATACAATCCTCATCAATAAGTGACATTAAAACACATTTTAGGCTTAATATTAAGAAATGTGCATTGTGCACACGTAGTACTACAAATACAGTTTAAGTATATTTTTTTATATCAGTAAGTCTTAAGTGATATGTCAGTAAATATGTTAATAAATTTGAACTAAACTTAGCATGAAATACTAAATATAGGCCTATTACATTTTTACTAGGGAAGCCATGCGTGAATTGTTTCATAATCGTGTCATGAATCAGAATCTAAATGTGGGGTGTCTAGAGATTCCCAGCCCTAATCTGTGTGTATGTGTTTGGGTCCAGGGAAACTACTGGAGCTCGAATGTGAATGAGGTGCAAGGATCAGTGATGGACCAGGAGGGGAAAGTCATTCATAGACTGTTTGGGAAATGGCATGAGGGTCTGTACTGTGGAGTACCACCTTCAGCCAAATGCATCTGGAGACCAGGTACATACACTCTCAGAGTCCAGAATGGACACCTGCCATGTGCCAGTTGCTGGTAAAAGTAGACTGGCACAATATAAATATATAAAATGTAAAAGGTAATAAAAATTCCCCAAAGTTATACCCTCAGTTGTTGAGTGGATCAAACCAAAGAGATACAAGTAGTCTACTAATGAAAAGATCAGTATCTATTGTGTGTGTTTGGACCTACATCTCATCACTCATAAGTTTATCAAAAGTGACATCAAAAACTATACTATTACAAAAGATGCTGTTCTTTCTATTTATCTATTTAATGATTTCTGAAGGATTCAATGACACTGAAGACTCTGAAAATTCAGCAATTTGGCAACTTGGGCCAACAATTAACTACCCAAACACTTTGGCAGAAAGTACATGGGTAAACAGCACTCAGATCTGTTGTAATTTAATAAAGTACACTTTAATGGCGAGTAGGAATTATCCATGATAATAAATGCTCTCAATTTAGCAGTCATTTGCAGTTATGACCCTACACAACACAACAGAGGGCAGATCTAAAGCTGTGCAGGCAGTGGGATGTTTGAGAGTGATGCTAATGCTAATGCTAATCTTTTGTTTGTGTCTTCAGGGTCTATGCCTACAGATTATGAGCTGTACTACGGCTTCAGCAGGTTTGCTATAGAGCTCAATGAGCTCTGCCCTGAGCTGAAGGAGCTGCTGCCAACAACAGATGCTCGATTCAGGCCGGACCAGAGGTACATGCGGTTTTCTCTTCTCATATTACACTCTTACTGTAAAAACATACTGTAGTTTAGTGGCAGAGAAGAGTGATCCACAGCCTCACAAGAAAAATCACTCTAGAAATGATTTCGACCTTGTAAAGATTTGATCTTTATCTTTGAAAGGCTTTGACAGCTGTGGCTTCTCGTGCGGTTGTGTTGTAGGAAAACCTCAGCTTATAAAGACTCAGTGAAATAGGGTGATGCATGCAGTACTGACATATTTACTATTGAAACCACAAAACGAAAGTAAAATAGATCAAATAGATGAGAACAATGAAGACGGTTCATGAAAAGGAATAATTACAGTCACTTCTTTCATCACAAATTGACCAGAAAACCACTTGCTATTAAGAATATAAGACTATTATTAGTGGCTGGCAGGTGGTATTAGGCAGGGAGACATTGTCATTTTAGAGAGCATTTGATTAGATTGACACTTCTATACACCACTATTTATCAATATTTAGGCCTAATTTTCCAGAGGAGAATTTTAAATGTGTTACCTGTTAAAAATTCAATATATGAATTACATTTTGCATACCATAACAGGCAGAAATTGTTGTTTAAAGGTGCTGTATGTAATATTGACAGCTAGTGGTTGAAATGGGTACTGCAGTCCTAATTCTAATTCCAAAATATTGGAGAGAGTTGTTTCTCACGCCCCCTCCTCCTCAGACTCAAAGCTCACGCGAGTTGCCAGATTGATGACATGCAGCAAGAACGAACGCAATTGACAG
>JAFVLL020035304.1:0-10732 GCA_021397915.2 Tor tambroides
TACCTGAAGAGCAGCTGCCTTTGTCACCACTTTGGTAAATGTCTCATTCATCTCATCTGGTGTTAGGAAAAGCAGAGATTTAAACCTAGGGTCTAAGGCTGAAGAAATGTAGAGGTTGCTTTTCTCCTCTGAAGAATTATATCTGTTTGAGAGATCTTGGTAGATGGCATTCTTTAACTCTTTGATAAGAGGGGAGTCCTTAGCAGTGCTGCTCATGTCACTCAACAGTTGGGTGTGAAGTGGAGCAATAATAGAAACTGTTGTGGTCTTCTCCTCACACATGACATTTGTTGCCACCAGCATAGGCTTGAGGGCTTGTACAACCTGTTCGGCATTTGAGATTTCCATCTCAGTCAAGGTGCAGATGTCAGAGACACTCTTTCTCACCTTTAAAAAAAAAACAGCAGAGTGCAACATTAATTAATTTAATAATTCAGTTGAATATAAGAAAGTTTTCTTAAAACTTGAATAGCAGTACATAACACTTAACACATTAAAAAAAAGTAAATAAAATCAATAAAATTAACAAGGAATTTAATCTAGTTTAAGGCACTTTAATAATGAAAGTTACAATAAACAGCTTACCTCAGGAGATAAGAGGGCAGCACAGATGGCAGGTTGCTGCTCGAGAAAACGGGAGAGCATCTCATACGCGCTGTTCCAGCGTACTGCAACATCTGTTATTAACTTGTGATGAGGAAGGTTCAACATCATCTGGTTTCTCTTCAGTGCTTCCGCTGCTGTGGTGCTCCTATGGAAAAACGCCGAAATCTTCCGTATCTTTGCAAGCAGTCGAGCTACAGCAGGTAATTTTAAGGCACGCTGTGATGCGAGGTTCAGCGTGTGTGCAAAACAACGTACATGCAGGAACCCGGTCAGCTCAACAGCCAAAGTCATGTTCGATGCATTATCTGTAACGACTACAGGATCTTTTTCGGTTAGTCCCCGTTCATCTGTGGCTCTCTGCAACACTTCTGCCATATGAGCGCCGGTGTGGCTCTCATGCATTGCCCTAGTTTGGAGAACGTAAGCATTCATTTCCCACCTGTCGTCAATAAAATGAGCTGTAATTGTTACGTAGGACTCCGTGGCCCTGGATGTCCACGAATCGCAGGTGAGGGCAACTCTCGCAGCAGATTCGAGTGCACTCTTCACATTTTCTCTGATTTGTGTGTACATAGCTGGAATTGTCGTTTCAGTTAAATACTTTTGACTTGGAATTTCGTATCTTGGTTCCAGTACTTTCAGCATTCGGCGAAAACCTTGATTTTCGATCACACTGTATGGCCGAAGGTCCTTACAAATAAACGTGGCAATGGAATTTGTAATGCTAATTGCCCTTGGCGATGAAAAAGGAAGCTTTGCCTTGCAAATGTCATCAAGCGTAGGCTGATTCACCGCAGTGTTGTTCTTCGTTGTCTTCTCACACAAATCAGGATGAAACCGCACGAGGTGGTAATGCAAGTTGGTCGTGTTGCCATTGTATTTGATTTTTGCGAGACTGTTCTTGCAGATTACATAGTCTTTTTTAGTGAGCCCTTTTTTTGTATTGTCACTACCAAATCCAAAGTGCGCCCAAACTTTTGATTTAAAAGATGCTGGTGCATCATTAATTTGTTCTGCCATTACGCTCGTATTTCTTCTTCACTGTGAATTACAACTTCCGTTTATCTGACTATCCGCAATCTGGGAAGCGCCACCACAAAAAGTCTGGAGGTACTGCTGTCGTTCCGGTAAGCAAATGTAGTTAACAGCCGCAGTGTAGGTATGAATTTAGATCTTTTGTATGTTTAAAAAAATATCGATACTTTGTGCCAGAGTATCGATATCGTATCGTGGCTGGAAATATCGCGATAAATCGGCATATCAATTTATTGTCCCACCCCTAGTTTTCACCGTGGTCTAGGCACCAGGTGGAGAAAACAAACCACTTAACCTGTTAGCCAGCACCCCCCATTTTGGGCCTCACAGGTGAAAATGACCTACCTAAATTAAAATAGTTATGACAATGACAACAGTGTGCTACACACACAATTTAGGTATCTTTGGAAAGAAGACACTCTAGGCTTTACTATCCATCATCCAGAGTTGATAATTCTCAAAAAGATAAAAAGTTATAGACACTGACATAACTTGAAAAATGTTTTTCCACACTGAAGGTTTTTTTTATTTCATATACAAATACATGAAATAAGTCCTGGAGCAATCCAGAAAAGTAATGGGTTGAAAGTCACATGTCTCACGAGTTTATATTTCAAATTTGACGAAGATACCATGAACAATGGGATTCCTGCAATCATTTTTCTGAGAATATTTTCTCTCTGATAATATTCCAACCCCCCCCCCCCCCCCGTTTGAGGAAAAACAACCACCAAATATACTGCAGAATTATAGAAACTATTTTAGTCATTATAAATACTCCTGCATAGTTTTTCAATTATAAAATAATACAGAATTTTAGACACCATATAAGTGATTTATTTGAGCACTAAAAAATACAAAAAGAATTGAGTAATAAAAAAGGAAAAAAAAATAGAAAGAAATTGCTTTGTATGTAGTACATACTCAAGTATATACTCTGATTGCCAGACATAAACTCATATTTACACACATGATCATACAGTCGGTAATCACACGCTGATGTGCCTCCATAAAGATTCTAATCATGATAATAATGGGCTATATACTCAATAACAGCCAGTCATTGACAGCATTCGATACCTGTCATACAGCCGGTAATCACACACTGATGTGCGCAATACAGATGGTAATTATGCAGATACAGCCACATTCCCCACAACACACACACACATATATATGAAAAATGTTGAAGGAAAAAAAAGTTATTTGTGCAAAAAGGCGATCGCTAAGTTACGCCCCCCTCAGATGACAGCTGCGTCACAGCGTGCGTCACAGCGTGCGTCACGCGCTGTCACGAGAGAGCGCCAAATTCAAATAAACTATATTCTGCGTATCTGTGACTTTTTTTTTCAGTGGATGGTCTCATTCTGTTTGTGACACTGTATGCTACAAAACCATGTTGTTTTTTTACCACCAAGACGCTGTTTTTGAGCGTAATTTATTCCATAACGGACACAAACAATAACTCTCCCGAAGAAATGAAACGTAAACAAAGGAATATCCATCCAAATTACAACGTTATTGTTTCGCTGGACTAAAAGTGCTCTATGGGATGTTGTTCTGTGGACTCTTATCTTTCTAACTAAACCGGGATTTCAGCAGTGGACGCGTTTGTGACTCGTTATTACAATGATAATGGTACGTACTGCTTTTTTATTATGGATGTTTTGATGTGTACACTTCAATAAATTTGCAAACACATTCCTTGTAAGCTTTCCATCGAAAAACAGCGATCTATCGTCGATGCTTGAGGCTTAGACCTTCAGAATGATATATAGTTTGTCAAGATTAACTTTGTCCCGTTTCATTTATTCTATTCCTAAACAATGACGTGCAAACAAAGAGCGTTCGGTGCGAGATCGTCCTGGTGCGGGTTAACAGGTTAAGGGAATAGAGGCGTCTTGTAGATGGGGCTCTGGCCTCAGAAATGGTGTTTAACATTCGCTCTGGGAGGCTGTGAGGCTCCCGTCGAGCGGCCAAAGGTGAAGAGCCCACAGCTCGGGTCGAGTGTGCTATATTGTCCCATTCGCTTGAGAGAGGAGATCCTGTCTCAGGGGCACGGGCCAGGGGGCTGCTCTGACAACCAAGGTTGGTTTTCCCAAAGGGGGGCCACCAAGAGAACCTTGTGTCGTTGTTCCCTGATCCGCCTGATGACCTGAGGAATCAGAGCGATCGGAGGGAATGCATAAAGGAGGAGGTCGGGCCAGTCGTGGGCCAACGCGTCCTTGACCTTCGAATAATAGGCTGGGCAGTGATAGTTGTCTTTGGAGGCGAAAAGGTCTACTTCGGCCTTGCCAAAGATTCTCCAGATCGTTCGAACCGTCTGCGGATGGAGCATCCACTCCTCTGAGGGGACGTTGCTCCGTGACAACATATCCGCTCCCAGGTTCAATCTGCCCGGCAAATGTGCTGCTCTCAGCGAGCGCAAGTTGAGCTGAGTCCACTCCAGAAGTCGCTCTACCAAACTGAAGAGGCGCTTCGAGGAGAGACCTCCCTGGTGATTTATGTAGGACACCACCGACATGTTGTCTGAGCGGATCAGCACATGTCGTCCCTCTAGCTCTGGCAGGAAAAACTGGCAGGCTCGACACACTGCTAGCATCTCTAAGCAGTTGATGTGGAGGTTCTGCTCCGCCTTTGACCAAAGGCCAAAGGTCGGTTTGCCCTCGCACAGCGCCCCCCAACCTGTGTTGGAGGCATCTGTCGTGACAACTTTCCTGCTGCAGACCATCCCTACGGTTACGCCCTTCTTGAACCATCGTGGGTTCTTCCAGGGGGCCAGGGCTGTTACCCAGACCTGGCTCACCCTGATATGCAGGCGACCGTGTCGCCATGCGTGGGGCGGAACCCGTGGTTTCAACCAGCGCTGAAGGGGCCGCATGCGAAGCAGGCCCAGCTGTAGCACCGGCGATGCTGCGGCCATGAGGCCCAGCATCCTCTGAAACGCTTTGACGGGGCGAGCAGTGCCGCTCTGGAAGGAGGCTGCGAGCTTTTGGATGGCCAGAGCGCGTCCCGGCGCTAGCACAGCTCTCATTTGAGCTGAGTCCAGAACTGTTCCCAGAAACGACACCCGTCGGCTGGGAAACAGCGCGCTCTTGGCAAAATTGACCCTGAGCCCCAGGCATTCTAGGTGGCTGAGGAGGAGGGTCCTGTGTGAGAGTAGTTGTACCTCTGACTGGGCCAGAATGAGCCAGTCGTCTAGGTAATTGAGGATGCGGATTCCCATCTGCCTGAGAGGGGAAAGAGCCGCGTCCATGCACTTCGTAAAAGTGCGTGGGGCCAGAGACAGTCCAAAGGGGAGGACTGTGTACTGATAAGCCACTCCCTCGAAGGCGAATCTCAAGAATCGTCTGTGATGGGGGGCTATCTGGATGTGAAAGTATGCGTCTTTCAGGTCCAGAGAAAAGAACCAGTCCCCTGTGCGAATCTGCGAGAGGATCTGCTTCAGCGTGATCATCCTGAACGACCTCCTCATGAGGGCGTGATTCAGGCATCTGAGATCGAGGATGGGCCGGAGGCCGCCATCCTTTTTGGGGACGAGGAAGTAACGGCTGTAGAAGCCTGACTCGCTCTGAGCTGGAGAAACCTTATCTATAGCTCCTTTTTCCAGCAGAGTCATCACCTCTGAGCGTAGAACGTGGGTGTTCTTGCTTTGCACCGAGGTGGAGACCACGCCGCTGAAACACGGGGGTCTTCGAGCGAATTGGAGTGAATAAGCTCGTTTTATAACCCCCTTTACCCACTCTGACACTCCGGGGATGGCCTGCCAGGCCTCGGCCCGCATGGCAAGGGGTTGGATAAACTCGAGTGACCGACTGCACGGGGGCAGGTCACTCGTGAGGAACGGAAGGGGAAATTTGCTCTTTTTGAGAATGTTTATGTTTTATTGAAACTATTATTTCATCATAAGATTTACCCCCCACATTCAATTGATTTACTTTAAAGAAAGGTTAGAATTTTGTGAACTTTTTGAATGAAAGATCAAAAGAATAAGCAATGCAGATTTATTTTCACAGCTGCCTATGCTCATATTTACCAAGGGTGCCAATATTAGTGGAGGGCACTGTACATCTGCAAGATATCTGTTAAAGATATCTTGATCTGGAAAGCATCTAGTCAGTCTGCAGACAAAAATTTGAGTGGTCAGGCTAATTAAAAAAGGGTCAGGGGTTTGTGATCGACTCTGCAGGAGTGTAGGTGGGACACGGCTCCACTTCGCTCACTACTGCGCAGACTTGGGTCCCGAGTTCACTACTGCACAGACTCTGGTCCCAAATCAGAGCAATATGTCCACGCCCTATTGGGACATTGGCGGCTTCACAGGTAGCCTCAGGTCATGCTTGTTATAACACACACCAAGTTTGGTCTCAATACACCAAACCGTTGCGGAGATATGACCTCAGATCCATTTTTGAGTGCTTTTCGTACAATTAATTTGCGTGTCATTTGAAAACGGTTTGACGAATCAACTTGAATTCCATAACATTTTGCCAGCATGGTCTGAAGATGATCTGGTTCAATTTTGGTGAAAATTGGCGCAACGGCCTAGGACGAGTTCGAAAAAGTACGTTTAAAAAAAAGTACGTACTGAAAATAGCGAAAAAAAACTAAACCTTATGATTTTTGAATTTTGGATTTCATTCGACTCAGCATGAGCCAAGGATTCAGAAGAAAAAAGAATTTTCTGGCTTACGGTTCAAAAGTTATTAGCATAAACATAATTTATTTGGACAAGTGGTGCATTTAGAGTTTGAGTTAGAGACTCCAAATTTTACTATAATTCATCATGAGACTGTCCTCTGTTAGTGTGCCAAATTTCACAACTTTCGCGCAAGCGGTTCTATGGGCTGCCATAGACTTCGGGGTGGAAGAAGAAGAAGAAGAAAAAGAACACTAACGATTACAATAGGTGCCTAAGCACCTACGGTGCTTGGCCCCTAATAACGCCATCAAATACAATAGGTGCCATCACACCTTTCAGTGCTTGGCCCCTAATAATAAGCACAGATATGACAATGTTTTTCAATCACTTGTTGATTGATCAGATCATGCTCACACTGGTAATGATCCCGCTGAATACACTTCTATTAGATAAGAAAAGCTGACTGACAGCAATGCAGCATCCAAAGCTTGGAAGGCTTTTGTCTTTCAAACTAATTAAAATGCACAAATTCACGTCACCTTTTTAAATGTCTTTGACCTAAGAAATTTATTTAAATTACCTCTGAGAGTACCTCAGTAATTTAACACATCTGCACATTTGTGGTTCTATGATGTCAGTGACATGACATACAGGTAAGCAATGAAAGCTTAAATTATTTTTTTAGTGTTTCAGTTAGATTTATATAGATTTGTTTAGAGTTGTTTTCATTTTAGAATTAAAATCATTTATTTTAATATTTTTATGATTTAATAAATGATCAGCTTTCATAACCTTACGAACCCCCTGCAGGTTGTAATGCACTTCATGTTGTTGATAAAGAATGGAATATATTTTCTGTCTCTTTGTATTTTTTAAAGGGGTCACATGATGCTGCTTAAAAGAACATTATTTTATGTATTTGGTGTAATGCAATGTGTTTATGTGGTTTAAAGTTCAAAAAACACATTTTCCACATACTGTACATTATTGTTGCTCCTCTAAGCCCCGCCTTTCTGAAACGTGTCGATTTTTACAAAGCTCATCGTTCTGAGAAGCGAGGCGTGCTCTGATTGGCCAGCTATCCAGTGCATTGTGATTGGCCGAATACCTCAAGCGTGAGACGGAAATGTTACGCCCCTCAACGTATTGTGATGGCGTTTCACGGCGCGACCACACAAAAACAATAAAACCCATTACAAATGAGGCATTTGTTGCATCCAGTGGGAACATAATTACTGATTATAATGACTTATACAGTCTTTTTACGCGCCGCGTAAACATTACCATGTCTGCATTTGTGATCAGAGAAGCAACAAACAACAAGCGTTACTCTACACAGCTCAAAACTCGCGTTTGAATCGTCAGTGGCAGAAATGTACTTACAGGCTTGTGAGTCAGAAGCGCCAGACTGTCCTTTCAAAGTTGGAATTGCCCCACTTTATAGAAACAGCCTTTGTGTGAGCCAACATTGTAGCTTCCAAGTTCAGGAAATAGTCCTCCGTAAAATGTGCTGCACACACTCGAATACTTGCGTTGTACTGCTCTGGAACAGTGTTGTAAATACAACTTAACCACTGATTTCTAGTTGTGTCCTCTTTTGGAAGCCCAAACAAAGTAGTTTCTCTTTCACAATGAAACAGCGTCTCCAAGACATGGCGCTGGCGGCAGCAGCAATACTACAGCGAGAATAAAAGTCTCGCCTTCTTTCATTGCGTATACGTTTGGGCGGTGTTATGAAAATCTCCCCACATCGTGACGTAGACATGTGGGAGCGTGTTTGAACGAGCCGTTTTAGGGGGGCGTGGCAGAGTCTTAACTTTGATAAAGAATATCTCTTTGGTTTTGAGACTTTAGTCTTTACAACTTCAGGGATCTTATCTATGCACAGTCAGCTTGTAACACTCCAAAGAGAAAAGAAAACCTAAAATCGCATCATATGACCCCTTTAATAAGTATGGCACAAGACACAAATTCCTACTCAAATCAATGTGATCAACAAGTTTGGTCAAAAGTAATCTTTATGTAATTAGGCCTAAAATAACCAGATTATATTACTTGAAATGAGAATTTACGAATTACAAATAAATTACGGTTCTAACTACAATTTTGGTCATGTAGTTTATAATCAGTAATGGGCCACAATTTGTAAATAATCTACCCAGTACTGCGTGCACGTTTTGTGCAAGTGTGTGTATCTGTATGTGTGTGGGCAAACAGAGCTGGATAAAAAAAAAGCATGCTTGAAAAAATAAAAGGTAATTTAGTGGGGAAAAAAAACAGAAAATTGTGTCATTTTTATTTTATTGTTTGCTATATTTATTTGCAGGATTTGGTTATTTTGCTGTTGTAGACTGTAAGGACCTTTGACAACTGAAATCATTTGGCGAAGTGATATGGTCATGTAATATAGTCAAGACCTGCCTGGAACTACATTCGCCGTGCGTTTCCCTGAAAACAATTGCATACCGTAGAACATTCATCAGCCAATCAAATTTAAGCATTCAACAGTCCCTTAGTATAATATATTGTATTTTTAGAACACACATTTGATTAATGTAAGATCAAAGGCTTCTGTTGTCATTGTACAGAAACATATATAACAGAATAACATGAGATCAATAAATGAACTTCAGAAAAACTGCTAACAGTGTCAGTAACAGTCAGTAATAATGTTAACAGCAGGAGATATTAAACATACACACCAAAATCACTTTCAGAGCATTTAATTACAGTTCATATCAGTAATTTATTCCTGTTTGAATTATTGTTAATGGTACCTTGTCCAAATCCTTTCACCCTAGTACTAACATTGAGTAAAGCTGAGAAAAGTAGTTTTGGAACAACAAAACTACTCTCCATTATCCTCTCCTACTCTATTAAGAGGCACCCTTGCAGTAATTGAAGCCATTTATGCATGCTTTGCTGATTTTCTACTCCTTTTGTTTTTTAGCTTCATCTACAATAGCTTTTACACCTGCTCCTCCTGCAAGTGCTGCTCCTCCTGCCATTAAAGCAGCAGGCAGAGCCACTCCTCCAGTAGCAACCAGTACTGCACCTCCAGCAACTGCTGCTCCTGCGCCTGCTCCCACTAAGGCCACATTTTTAACCATGTTAATCATTCTCCTTTTATCATCTTCCCGTTTCTTTCTCTCCTCTTCCTCTCTCCTCCTTTTCTCTTCTTCCTCAACTTTTCTCTGAGCCTCCTCGTACATCTTATTTGTGTAATGCTGTCCATCATTCTTCATCACCATTCTGTCTATCTTCTCCAACAGTTCAGTGACCTGTGATTGATTTTCTTCCTCTGTGTTATTGAAAACATGACAACCACCTTTACACTGACTAACTAGATCTTTAATCTGCCGGTTTTCTGTTAGAAACTCTGCAATATTTTTTATCTTCTTCTTTAACTCATCTCCTCTAGTGAACAGAACGATAGTGTGACGTGCAGCTTCTTCTCCAAAGTTCTTCTGAATCCATTTCACTGTGTTTTTCTCTTCATCTGTGAATCTCACGTCCAGTCTGATGACCAGCAGAAATGCATGAGGACCAGGAGCAGACATCTCCACGCACTTCTCAATCTCTTTCTTCAGATGTTCTTCACTGACTGACGTATCAAACAGTCCTGGAGTGTCGATCACTGAGATGTTTCGACCTTTCACCTTCTGCTGATATTGTTGGCATGTCTGTGTCACAGATTCAGTAGAAAATTTTTCTACAAACATCTTCTGTCCCAGGATGGTGTTTCCTGTTGCGCTCTTTCCAACTCCAGTTTTACCCACCATCACGATCCTGAGATCTGAGATGATAAGAGAAGATGAAAGGACAGATGGAAAATCATGTGAAAATGTTAAAGTTACATGCTTTATAAACAGTAACATTTTTTAATAATATAAGTTCTAATGCAGTGCTGTTCAAGGTGAACATATTTTGCTGGCCAAGTTTTCAAAGTTCAGATATTTCTTTCTCAATTAGTCATGTTCAGGAATGGCTTGTATCCATCAAGCTTTAAAATTAATCATTAAAACAATCCAACCCGATCTCATGAAAGTGCGTATAAATTATACGCCAAATAAAAAATGAAAACTCGTGGTATTGATACGCAAAAATGGACTTTGGCGTGTATATGCTACGCAATGGGTAGGTTAGGGTTGTGGGGTAGATGCGTATAATATGTACGCGAAAACTACGTATCATATGCACGCCAACAAATTTGGTAACATATCCATGCGAAAACTGCGTTTTATATGCACGCCAAACATGTTGGTATCATATATACGCCAAAGTCCATTTTTTCGTATCAATATCACGAGGTTTCGTTTTTATTTGGCGTACTATTTATACGCACTTTCATGAGATCGGGCTCAACAAGCAGATGTGAAGTCTCGTCTACACAAGCAAGTCATTTTCAAGAAATGTACAGTGGCTGAGAGAGCTCAATGTGCTGCAAAT
>JAFVLL020035305.1:0-33513 GCA_021397915.2 Tor tambroides
GTAAAACCATTACAAAATTCCTTTTTGTAGTGTGTTTTGGGCATTTTTCCAATAGGATTTAACATCCCACCAATAGAATCCATCACATACCAGTGACACATTATAGTTTCCATTAAAACCAATTCAATTCCCATTATAACCATTAAAACCATTACATTTTCTACTGTGTTTTGGGCAGGGTTCTATTGATTTTTTCAGCAGGGACAGACATGGCCGATTCGCACGGGATTAAGATCACAGACAACCTCCGCAATTATTACAAATGACTGGAGGTCACCAGGTAATACTAATCCCGTGCGAATAGAGCTTTTGTCTCCAGAGAAGTCTTGCAATATAAATGCAAACATAAGTAGACAAATATTTCCAGACAATATTGTGCATTGTAGCATAAAAGGTGAGGCTAGTCCTCCCCAGCCAAAAAACCCAGGCATTGGTATTATTTGTTCTCTGATCGCTCATTGAAGATATAATTCTCCCTCTTTGGATATCATTTTACTGACTTTGTTTACGGACTTTGTGGTTCCCACACAATCAGGGTGCAGCAGCCACACTATTTTCCTTCCAGGAAATCTGTGAATGGGTTTATCATTCGAAACAGGCCTAGAAGACCTAAAAATTAAAATTCTGTTACCATTTACTCACTCTCACATCATTGCAAATCTGTATGACGCAAGTTATTTTTTTTAGGTTCCACAGAAGAAGGAAAGTCATACAAGTTTGAAATGGCATAACGGTGAGCAAACGATGACAGAATTTTCGTTTTAAGGTGGAATATACCTTTGATGACTAGTGAAATTAAAGTGTAAAAAAAAAAAAACCTGACCCAGCATTTGCAATGGTGACAGTGAAAAGCCTAAACCATGTTTATTATCGAGCAAATATGTCAGTCACTGATGCCAGAAGTTTCTTTGCTTATTCATGACACTATTTACAAATCATACACAGTAATTGAATGTCATATTCTCATTTTAACAGTGGTTTAGCTGAAAAAAGTACATAAGAGAAAACACAATAACATCAAAGAGTACATACTAGAGAACATCGGATCTGTTTCCTCAAGGTGTGTAGCAGGAGAGGTGGCAGACAAATAGAGTAGATGAAGAAGCCTTTTGAACAATAGCACTGTGACACAGATATTTAATGGATTCTCTACCATTTTACCATCAGAATGGTATAGCAGTAGTCTACTTCTAGGGCTGGGAACCAAGAACCTGTTTTTATTCTTAAACACTGTAAAAAATGATTGTGACTTTAATGATAAAGACCATATAAAACCTGTAAAAACCTGTTAATTGGTTAACAGTAATGTAATTTTACAGTAAAATATAAAGTATAATGTTTTTCTCATCAGTGGTGGTTGTAAGCGTATTATAAAATTAAAAATATTGCTATATTAATATTATACCAGTTAATTAAATACGAGTTTTTACTGTAAATTTAAGTAGGCTGCATAACCTAAAATGTTGCTACCATATTTTTTTACAGTAATGTTCTGTCTAGACCACTACAGTAGCCTACATCATAAGATAGATTAGTTTAATTATACTTTTGTTGCATTTCCTGCTGGCTGATTGCAGCATAAAGCATATAAATGTTAGAAAATGTCTTATTCCTTAAACAGTTTTACAACCACCAATGAAAATTTTCCATTCTCCATTCTAAATCGAATGTCAACTACATAAGCATAAATCCAACACATATTATGAGCGTTATGTTTAAAACAAGAACATAATGGCCATTTGTATATGATATTACTACTAATATGCAGCCTTTAAGAGTATATTATAGGTGTTGCCTCAGCGACAAGCTGTAAAGGTACTATTTTTCCAAGATTGTGCTGGTAACATCTGAAGATAGGAGAAGAAAAAACCTTAAGAACAATGTGCTTTTACTTTTAAATTGTAACATATTTAGATATAAGTTTAGCATGTGCAGGATGCACCAGTCAATGTGTTATTAACGGAAATAAATAGGAACATTTGCTAAATTAATTGTTATTGCACAAATTGCCACTGCTGTTGTAAGAAGACCCCTGGTTAAACTTCTAGAGAACGTATAAATTGCTTTCTTATTAATATTCATATATAGTTTTAAAGTGTTGTTAATGTAAAAAACTAAACCAGCTATTCTGTTAAAAACTGTTTTGACAATTTAGAATTGAATAACCAATGACAGACAAAGCAGAATAATAGGTAAATTTATTCTAAGACTTATATACAGCCATATGAATATTTACATATTTAACTGCCCATATTTTAATTTCATACTATGACTACAAATTGCATGATTTCACTCAATTATGTCTTAAATGTTCATCTAATTCTTTATCTAATTCTAATTTAAAAATTTAATAAAAAAAATATTAACAGTCTACAACTAGTCTGTGTCAATTATTGGGGGCCCTCTTACTCTTACCCCACGAGTCTATTTTATCTTTTGACTTCAAAATACAAACTATAATTTTTACTCAACAAATCTCTTATTAATAAATGGACAAAAAAAATTTTTTTAACACAATACAATGTCAGTATTTTCCTGAGACACAGAATTTGATTAAATAACATCAAAGCTGTTTTGACTGATTAACACTCACAATGTTAATATTCAGATGAAATTACCAAATTAAAAATAGTGCAGACAGTGTTGAAATCAGATTTTGCGCCATATGGTGAAGAGAAAAAAATAAGGTGTCTTACACTGTCTTACCCTATAAATATATTTTATAAACGAACTATGTGGTATATCACACTGGGGATATATTTACATATAAATACAAGACAATTTGATTTAGTTTTCTATTGATCAGTGTTGGGAAGGTTACTTTGGAAATGTAATAGGTTACAGATTACAAGTTACCCTATTTAAAATGTAATAAGTAGCATATATATTTCAGTTACTTTGTTAAAGTAATGTAACTGATTACAATTCATTACTTTTCTAAATTTAAATTTCTAATTTATTTTAATCTTTTGTAAACTGTTAATCATTTTCAAACATTTAAAGCAGGCAGGGTTAACCTTAGAGTACTCAACACCGATTACTGTCAGACTTTCAAAATCCTTCATCACCTGAATTGAGATTATAATATTTTAATTTAAAGCACAGCCACCACAAAATCAGACTTTAGCACCTCTTTTTACTTTGAGATCATTCTGAGGTTAAATACAGATTTAAAATCATAACCAAATATAGTTATAGCTATGACACTGTTTTTGAAATCAAATCTTTGCATAGCTATGACAGGAAACACTGGCATCTAACAATGCCTTGGAAAAAAAAAATTATTTAAAGAATAAAGCATAAAACAGTTATCAAACAAACATGCATCCTATTCTGTGTTCTAAACTCCTGAAACATTGGTGTCTCATATTTTATGCAATTTTGGAAAGAAATCAGTCAAACCTGTATGTGTGTGAAAATATTCAGATGTAACGCCCTTTGTAATGGTTAACATTTTATAAGTAACTGTAATTTAATTACAGTTACATTTATTTTGTAATTAAATTACGTAATTCCCTTACGTATAATTAGTCACTCCCCAACACTGCTAATGATGACATTTCCAGATTTATGATTAATAGGATCACATAGGCTAGCACTGTCGCTAAAGGTCCCTGGTTCGAGTCCTAACTGAGCCAGAAGACATTCTGTGTGGAGTTTGCATGTTCTCCCCATGTTGAGGTGGGTTTGCTCCTCCACATTCAAAGACAAGTAGGTTAGGTGAACTGAAGACTGTAATTGAGTAAATTTAATCTATAAAAAGTTTTATTCTTATTAAAGCGTGAAGTATATGGGAATGGTTCTTGGGTGCATCAGCGCTGAACGTGAAAATCAAAAGGGCGCTATCATATTTAAATAATCGCAAAATAAACAGTGATTCATGATTCTTCACTATTTTTACTGCATAAAAATTCTTGTCAATCTGAGGTAATCTTTTAGAATGCAAACAAAATGAAGTAATGTTAAACATGGCTTTTCAATGATATCAAACCTGTGTTTGGTTTACATCCTGCACTTGAGATAAAACAGTTCGATATACTGGAAACATACTGTACATACTCAGAACTCGAAACCAGGAGTGACGCTGAAAGATGGTTTGAAAGAAAACATCAATTTTAATTGTCATCATGAGTCACTCCATGTTAATATCAACTCTTAATGTTGATAGGCCACACTTTTTACTAACCACAAATCTTTTCCTACAACACCAGAAACTATTTGAGTATGTATGGCATGACCTTCGATTTGTGACTAGCACGTCATCTGGGTACCAGCAGTCTGGTTCCAGATTGCAGTCAACCACAACAAACACACCCTCCACTCAATGTGAATGTGTGTGATGATGACAAAAGGTGTGTGTACCTTTCTGTCACATGCTTACTCATTGTTGAATCTAGCCATTTGCATAACAAAGTAAATATTAGCAGAATGAAAGTATAGCGACGATTAAACCGTTTCGTTGCAGACTCGTCTGAAGTCTGTGGAAGAAGTGAAGAATTTTCATGTTAGGATTTCCAAAATGGGACATAAATTATTTACCTTATTCTTCACCTTAATCTGTACACCAGGTAATTATTACACTTTATTGACCTTTAATATTTTTCAATTCTAATTTCATATTTTTTATAAAAGAGATTGAAAGTGATTTTTTTGTTAATGTAAATGTTGTCAGTAATTGTTTGACAGAACCTTCAATAGAACTTCAAAAAAAAAACTTTAATTCAGTATCGTCAGACGTTTTACAGATTTTCATGTAATTCTGACTAAAGAGTAGGTTTATGTCAGTTTTAAGAATATTGATTAACACAGCTTTTTTAAAAACATTTATTTTCAAAAACGTTTCATTAAATATTTGAACATTTGAATATACTCAGATTCCTCTAACTGTAATTAGTATTAGATATGTTTACACAAAATGTATATTTGCACAGGTATTTGAAGAAATGTACATTTGTGGATACAATGCCATTAACACCAGATTGTCAGAATAAATTGCTCATATTACATAGAAAATTACATAAACATAAAATGAATTACATTAGCAATACTTAGGTGATTTACATAACTATATATTAAATATAAGCTGATACTCAATACTTACTTGATCAGACGATCACTTTGCTGTGCCTATGTGTCCTTTTACAAGCTAGAACATACTAAATATGAAAACTATTTTCTAGTACTAGATGGAAACAAGCAACGAATATGCAAAGGCCACATGTAAATTAGTAGACTTATTTCCATTTAACAACAATAAGAAGTCAAATGTTTTCTTACTATGTATATTCAAAATGATACTGACTGCCTCTCCTGCCTCTCCTAGGTCTTTATGCATTGAGCCTGAAAGCGTCACAAAACCCTGTGCCTGTAGGGAGCAATGTCACTATAACTGTGAAAGACCCCATAGCCATTACAGTTGGGCTTTGGTTATTTGGACCTAGTACATTGTACTTGTGGTACCCAGGGGGCATTATTCCAGGATCTAGCCTCCAAAATGGAACAGAATTTAACAGTGTTACATATCAGCTCAACTTATCATCAGTAACACTGAAGAGTTCTGGCCTGTATGTATTAGATGCATTGAAACCAACCACAACCCGAGCAGAGATTACATTAGATGTTCAGGGTAAGTTGAAAAAAGATCCTCTTATCCTACACACTGTAAAACTTAAATATTCACAGAACTTTAAATTCATTTAAGTAAATGTATTCACAGAATTTGTTAAGTTACTTGACCTAAAATTGCATTGCATGAGATGCCTACACTGTAAAGACTGGTAAAAATGAGCCATAGAATTTTGTTTTTAGGTTCACTGAATATAATAATTAATTAATAAATTCTAAAATAATATTTTAGCTTGAATAAAATCAATTAATTCAGATGTTATCATTTGAAACACGGGTTGTATTAAATGTTTCTTAAATTCTAGGTAAAACTGTTAAAAATCATGTACTTTACTTGCTGTCATGTTTTCTTTTAAGAAACACACATAAAGGATTTTTAGGGTTAAATGCTTATTTAAATGTATTTTCTTGAGGCCTGATAATCTACTGCATGTCCACCGTTTTGTAGAGGGTGATTTCGAAACAAACATTTGAGCACACAATCCAATTAACCTTTGCCTACGTACGTTACTTAGTTTCGAACAGCAAACCCACTCCCTGTACAAAATGTAATATTATAACGCCTATATTTGCTTCGTGATTGCTTAATGTTCTTTGAATACAAAAAAAAAACAAATCATGTAGGCTATTGTTCTTACATTAATCTGTTAGTTAAGACAGCAGAGTTATGTTTGCCGACAGCAATGGTTTTCATGTAGGCTACTCTGCAATGAACAAGTCCAAATACTAACACAGTGAACTTTAGGTGCTTTGGTTGAGGGGATGCTAATGGATTTTAAAAACTGATTAAACATGTAATGTACTTTAAACTAAAACATTTTCTGTTAACCTGTAGAACCTGTCAGTAATGTAACTGCATTTGTAAGCATGACAAACCTGGTGGAGTTTAACGACACCGTGACCTTCACATGCTCCGCCAGTGGAACGCCGCTGTGGTTTTCATGGCAGAACGGAAGCTCTATAGTCACTGCGGGAGGAAGAGTTGAGCTCAGGAACAGTGGACGAGAGCTCTTCATCAATGGTGTGATGCGCTACGACGAAGGACCGTTCAAGTGTCTTGTGGAAAACAACATCAGCAAAGCAGAGACTAATCAAATGAATCTAAACATAAGCTGTGAGTATGAAAGCACACAATGATGATTTCACCACATAGCTCTAAAACAGGATCCCTTCAAAGGTCATGTGGGGGATGGTCAGCTGACAATAACTGCCTAATTCATGTTTCGAAAGGTCAACTGAATTGGTTGGTTTTATGTGTTTAGATGGCCCCTACCTAGTAATGACAGCCTCACCAGAGAAATTGGCATACGTTTCTGGTTCGGACATTTTCCTGTCATGCTCTGCTGACTCCAAACCGATAGCTTCTTTCTACTGGATGTACAATGGCAATCGTCTGAATGTCAATGGTCTAAATTATAACCTTAGAAACATAACTCAGAACATGAGGGGAGATTACGCCTGCGTTGCCGAAAATGCAGTCACACGCAGATCTGTTGCGGTGACAAAAAAGATTCATATAGTTGGTGAGAGGAGAGCACACACGAAATATATTTTTCTAAATTTCTCATGATTATACTTGTGATCATCTTTATCTCCAATACATTTTTTTTCTTTATTTAGATCCAATATCAGCAGTGACAGTAAATCCAGCAGGTTATCCAGTAGAAGGCACAGCTTTTAATCTAAGCTGTAATGTTGTGGGGCCGGTGGACTCCATTCATTGGATGAAGAATGGCACATACCTGCACGCTGATGATATGATCACTTTCTTTAATGATAACTCAACCTTGAGTTTTAACAAACTCACTCTTGGTGATGATGGGCTGTACCAGTGTGCTGCTAGTAATGCTGTCAGCAACATGACCAGCCTGGCCTACAATCTTATGGTCAACTGTGAGTATGATAGATATTTCCAGAACATCCATGTTTCCTGTTATTGTATAGATTACGATGGAGTAAGATGTCCTCCCACCTTTAATTTTTCTCTTGACTATAGATAAATGGTCATGAAATGTCATCTCAACACATTTATTGAGTGGTTATGCTTTTATTTATTTTCCGCTTGTGATCTGAACATCATTTTTGAGGTTAAATTATCCTATGTTTGACATTAGATAATGGTAATCTGTGAATTTTATATCATGTTAAATTTATTTATAATTATTATTTATGAAAAAATTATTTAGTTAGATGTACATTTCTAACATCTATTAATCTATTATATTATTCATTATAACCTATATGGCAATTGAGTTGAATTTTATTAGTAGTATTTTATAACAAAGTTTGTAATTCATACTCTAAATAGGACACATGTTGTTTAAATTTGTCTGTCGATTTTCATTGTCTGTGTACATAAAATATTTGATTTAGACACTAAAAAAAATATACTTTGGAAATCTTCTTGCCCCAATTAGGGGACCATCTTACCCCAGTAGTGCAGCAAGATACCGCTCTTTCACGTTTTCTATTTTGTGCTATACAACTAAACGAAAGCAAATGTTTTCATTTATTTTCTCTAATAATATAATATAATGCATCTTCCACCATCTCACACTATATTTATGAGTGCACAATGTTGGTCAAATCTGTTTGTATTTCATTTTCAGTTGTCTTGTAATGTAAAGATAAAATATTAGTGCACCAGTTTAACTTGAAACAGATAATTAAAACTGTTAATGTATTTGCTAGATGGCCCAGTCAACACAGCAGCCTCTGGTCCAGGTGTAGCAGCAGTGGGATCCAACGTGACTTTTAGCTGTTCCTCTGAGTCTCGTCCTCAAAGTCAATACAGCTGGTATTTCAGTGGCTCGAAGGTGGCAGATGGTCCAGTGTATGTGACTACCCCTCGCTTAAAAAACCATAGCGGAAAGTACACCTGCATGGCCTTCAATGAAATTACAGGCAAAAACAGCAATGCCTCAGTGACATTAACTGTATATGGTGAGTCATTCAATTCAGTACTTTGCTTAACTGGAAACAGTAGGTGTATTTGTTCTAAAGTGTGAACATTTTTAACAACCTGATTGTTTTGGTGTGAAATTTAGTTCCTGTCAGTGATGTTATGGTGAATAGGAACAATCAGCAACCAATCTTCAATCAGCCATTCACACTAACCTGCACTGCCAGTGGAGATGTTCAACAAATTCAGTGGATGAGGAACGGCACAAACCTGAACAGCGACAATAGGATCAATTTCACAGATAACCACTCAGTTTTGAACTTCAATCCACTCACTCTAAGCGATAATGGAGGGTATCAATGTGTAGCTAGTAATGCTGTCAGCAATGTGACCAGTCCGGCCTATGACCTCAAGGTCTTCTGTGAGTAAAACACCTTACTTTGACCTAGCTGTTGGGTTTTGTTGTCGTAAGCAACGCGTTCGAAAGTAACTCTGAGCAGAAAGTGACTTGTGCCTTATCTGTGTCTTCAGATGGTCCATGGGGCACAGCCATCTCTGGTCCACTTATAGCAGCTGTAGGACATAATGTGACCTTCAGCTGTTCTGCTGACTCTCATCCACCAAGTCAATACAGTTGGTTTTTAAACAGCACAATGGTGGGAGTGGGTCCAGTGTTAACTAGAGCTGTCTCACCAGATAGTGGTGGACGCTACACCTGCATGGCCTCCAATGAAATCACAGGCAGCAGCAGCAATGTGTCACTGGAGTTAACTTTAAGATGTGAGTCGTTATGCCTTCATATAATGTATTTACTGTATTGTATGAATAGTTTATAAGTTTGGTTGTTCAACAGCCAGGTCAGCACATCTGTTGAGTTCTTATATAGAGTGATATCAAAAGGTCAAGGGTTTTTTTTTTTCTAAATATCTTTTGTGCTCTACAGAATAAAGAAATGCATACTGTACATGTTTGGAATGGCATAAGAAGGAGTAAATGATGACTGAATTTTCATTTTTGAGTGAACTATCCCTTTAAGTGATGTAATCTGTCTGATTTTTTTCTCTCTCTAAATTTCAGATCCAGTCAGCCATGTGATTGTAAATGCTGGCAATCAGCAACCAGTATTCAATCAGCCATTCACACTGACGTGCACTGCCACTGGAGATGTTGAACACATTCAGTGGATGAAGAACGGCACGTTCCTTCATCCTCACAATGGAATCGCTTTCTCCAATGACAACTCGACCTTGAGCTTCCAAAGTCTAAATCTCAGTGATGACGGACATTATCAGTGTGAAGCAAGTAACGCTCTCAGCAACATGACTAGCCCTGCCTATGAACTGATGGTCAACTGTGAGTAACACAGATATATTTGTAAAACGTCCATTGAATCAGTGTTCATGGGAATCATTCTCAATGTATATGGCATCTTTCAGATGGTCCATGGAACACAACAGTTGTTGGCCCAAGCATTGCAGAGACGGGGTCCAATGTGACTTTCAGCTGTTCTGCAATCTCTCGTCCTCGTAGTCAATATAGCTGGTTCTACAACAATTCAAAGGTAGGAGATGGTCCAGTGTATGTGAAAGCAGATCTTTCGCTAACCAGTAGTGGACACTACACCTGCATAGCCTTCAATAACATCACAGGCAGCAGCAGAAACGCATCACTGGAGTTAACTGTAATTGGTAAGCTATAATTCCTTACTGTGATGTCTTTTCATTTTATTTGAGGATCAAATTGTCTTTTTCATATACATATTGGAAACTACAAATGTGGTAAATTATCCAGGGTATACTTTTGAAAGATTGGTTCAAAGAACCGACTCATAAGAGTCATTTATTTGAAGACTCCTAAAACACTGGTGGCTCTGCATGTTTTTGATTCACTAAAAAGAACCATCTCATGAGAGGCATTAGTTCTGAGAATCATAAACATGCAGCATGACCTGGTCACTCTGTAAGTTTTTAATCACTAAAAAGAACTATCTCATAAGAGTCATTCATTCTGGGAGTCAGGCAACACTTGTTGCACTGTATATTTTTGATTCAGTAAAAAAAAATCAGCTCATGAGAGATATTTGTGTCTGGGAATCAGACTACACTGGTCACAGTGTTTGTTTTTGATTCACTAAAAATAACCGGCTCATAAGAGTCAATTGTTCTTGAATTGGATTATACTGTTGCATGTTTTTTTTTTGGTCACACAAGAGAACAGTTCAGTAGAAACTACATGGTATTTTTATGGCTTCACATGCAGTACAGATTGCAAACTAAAAATCATTCAAATGAAGTTTGCTCTTAAAGGAATAGTTCACCCAAAAAAATAAACATTTTGTCACCATTTACTCACCCTCATGTTGTTCCAAACCAGTGTAAGTTTTTTTTTCTTTTGTTGAAAGATATTTTGAAGAATTTTGGAGAACCAAACAGTTGTTGGTCCCCATTGACTTCCATAGTGGAATCAATGGAGACCATCAACTGTTTGATTACCAGCATTCTTCAAAATATCTTCTTTTATGTTCAACATAAGAAAGAAACTCATACGGGTTTGGAACAACATGACGATGTGTAAATGATGGCAAAATTTTCATTTTCGGTGAACTATCCCTTTAATTGGACAAATGCAATCGCAGTTGATATATAATCCCACTACCTACAGGTGAGGGACTAATATTCTGTACACTCCACAGAAGCCATTGTGACAGTGGATGTGACTCCCGATCGTCAAATTCCTCTGGCTTCCCAAATCCTGCAGCTCACCTGTAATGTGAAGGGACCCTACAACAGAATCCACTGGCTTCGAAACGGCCAGAATTTCCTTCCATCAGATAGAGTTACATTTTCAGCAGACAACACTACTGTGACCTTCAAATCCTTGCAGACCGCTGACGACGGGAGATACCACTGCGTCGCTTCGAACGCAGTGAAACAGCACCTCAGTCGACCATACGATCTTGCGGTCATCTGTGAGTAATATAGAACGTGTTTAAATTACTTTGATATAAATCTGACTTCAAAAGACTTTTATTTTGCGTGAACTAAAGCTCTGTGTGTTTATTGGGCAGTTGGACCACAGAGTGTGCAGATCATTGTACGCCCAGGGATTCCCCCTGTCCTGACATGTCTGGCAGTGTCTCAGCCGCCAGCTGTGTATCACTGGATCCTCGAAAACAACACAGTAGTGGGAAATGGATCTTCCATAGAACTTCCCATAAGCTCTATCTTGGGCAGCAATTACACCTGTGTGGCCAAAAACCCTTTGACCAATGTGACACTCTACACCAGCCAAGTTGTCAATTGTGAGCATTAGCCCAAATTCACACACAGCAGTTAACATGCAAAATAAATGTTAATTGATTGTCAGAAAATGCATTTTCATGCCGCGTTTTTTGAAGTAACTTCATAACATATCATCATTTTCTCTACCCCAGACCCCAACGCTGCTGTCAGTGTCCAGGCGAGTGTGATGTTGACGGCTCTCCTCGTTCTGCTGCTCCCTGTGCTGGACAAATGGCTCTAATAGTGATATTGCAGTGAACATGCCATTTGTCTTTGAGGCCTATATGTGGACTGAACGAGGCTTTTGGGTAAATTTATCACTTAAAAACAGCATGAAAAAAAATCACAATGGCAAGATCATACAGCCCAGATTAGTTGGACTGCTTCTTAATTTTAAAACATATTTAAACATTATTTAAAGACTAGTAATAAGCATTTATAACGGAACGCTCTTTTGGCAAGTACAAATAAAAAAGGATTACATTTTAATAGTCATACATTTTAATTAATCATACTACATTATTCACCTATATATTACTTTTTTCTAAAAAAAACCCTATATATTTGGTACATTTATTACTATCATTAATTGGACAGTAATGAATGCTATACTCTAATTAAATCTGAAATTAATAGAGGCTGGATTATTTTCTGATTTGCAGCTCTGGTTTAGGTGTGACACAAGCTAACATGTGCCAAATTCAGGCAAATATAGGCAAATTACATATCTGAATGACCAATTATCCAAATAACCTTTCTGTTCGCTTCCCAAATTATATCTTATATATCACAATCGTAAGAACTTTTCTTATAGAAATATTATATGCCTTCTGTGTGATTATTTCCAAATTATAAATGCATTTTACAATTACTTAACAGATCAAAAATGTGAAATGTTATATATTTTATTTGTAAACCAAATAAAAGCAAACTATTCAAATAAATTTCTCTCTTTATTAACATGCTTTATTTTTAAATGCTCTTGCATATCTTTTTCCAGTATGTAATTTTTTTTTCCCCATTGTAAAAATGTAGAAAATTGAATAGAATAGATGTTATTGAATATAAGAGATACAAAAATAGTTCAGTATACACTACTTAAGATATGGTGTGATGAGTACATGTTTAAAATTTTAGGAGCATGTAGTTTGTGAGTATAATGACTGTGAGTTAAATAGGCATACTGATGCCTTTTTTCTCCTTCCTGTTTTCTCCAATCAACTGTTGGCATTTTTTAAATGTCGAGATCCTCTTCTTTACGCACAAAGCTCTCTGCTCTTTGCTGAGGATTCCTGAAAATAAAACAAAAGAGATGTATGTATGTATTATAACTGCAAAAACTAGTAACTTTTGTACAATTATTTTAAAAGCTTTCTTTTGACTAGTGTTTCATGACCTGCTATGTTTAACATAACAAACAAAATGGTCTAGGTAAATAGAGGTTGCATGACATTTATAACTCAGTTCAGCTCAAAATGGTCTGGGTAAATAGAGGTTGCATGACTCACTATATTGACGTTGCAGCTCACAGGGACAGTAGTTCTGCTCCAGTGCATTTCTTCTTCCTATAGAAAACAACACGTCAGTCAAAATGACTAGGACTCTTTCATTTTACACGCAACTTTTAAGAAGACTACAAAACAGTACATTTGGGCAGCATACACTGTTAGAGAATTTCTGAACCAAAACCTACACCATCACACTTTAAGAAGCACAACGAGAGACACTTTACTACTGCAACACATAAAGTGTTTTCTACAGGAATTGCAAGGATCATCAGTAAAGGTTTATTAAGCTACAAGGAAATCTAAGAGATTTTGGGCTCCTAGTATTGTTGTGACTCATCAAAGTGTAATGTTTAAATAATTTGATAGCATGGTTTCCTCTCGTACTGTATGTAGGTTTCAAAAAATGCAACTTTCTGTAACATTTTGCATAGAGAAACACTATCATCACTTACCCGTGCAGTTACATGTCTTGCCCTGTTGCCTGAACATGATGTGACCTTTGATCACTGGAGATTTATTTGAATCTCCCAGCTGAGGTTGTGCTGCAATAAAGGAGTATATAGAAACATCAAAACTTCATATAAATTATACATAGAATTTTACTTCTTTAAAACAAAATTTATTAAATGTATTATATTACAGGATTTAACAGTAATATAACAGGTAAAATGTTGGTTTGTAACATGACAGCAAACTAACACAATATAAAAATAACACAAAAAAACAACATTACAACAGAAATTGGCATATAGCATGATGAAAATGTATTCATAAATGTTTTTTACCTTGACAGTGGATGTTAGTGGCAATCACCACAGCAAAGACCAGCAGAAGCACCTGGAAGTTCATCGTTATCATCAGCGCTTAGTCAGAAAATGAGAAACGTTGTCTAACAGAATGCTTTTAAGTCTTCACGACTCCTGATTTTCAAGAGAATTCTGTGTTCAAATCTAGGGTTACACGGTATTTATACGACAAAACCCCTATTTTCTGGGGCTCAAAAGCGACATCTGATTATGCCCCAACTTGTTAGATAGAATTTTAGAAATGAAGTGTGAATGAAATGTTGACAGCATATCTCATTTACTGGTAACTGCCAAGATTTGTGATGAGGGCTACATGCAATTTGGAAAAAGAAAGCCATTATTTTGCCTCTTTTGTAATTCAAACTTTGATGACCCCTCACAGATTTTTTTTTAATTTTTTATTCTTACTATATCACATTTATAACTCAGTTCAGTTCAGTTCAAAGGAGACCTATTTGGTCCAGTGCCAAATGTTCTACATTTGAGTGTTTCAAGGTAAACTGAAAGTTCAAGTTTCACTATACCTTAGAAGAAATAAATTGTCCTTTCTCTAGCCTAATAACATACTATGTGGTTACTGGTGCGGCAACAGTAATATATCATGTTAAAACATGATGGATGTTTTTGAGAACAAGAAAACCCTGGGTCAAACTTGATGGACAACTCAGGACCAAATAAATTCCTCAACAGCTAAACGATATCAAGCATGCACACCATAATCAGTCTTGTATTCACTCAGATTCATTAAACTGAAAAGACATGGTGGTCTCACTAAAAGTATTGTATAACATTTGAACAAAAATTAGAAAAACACCTTGTCTTGGTGAAGAGCTCTGACCTCAACCCAACTAAGATGCTTTGGCATCACTAAGAATATGGCTGAAATTAAAGAGTTTTATAAAGAAGAACGGTGCCAAATTCCCAAGAATTGCTGTGCAGGAAAAAAAAAAGTGTTTTATAAGCAGATTGCAAATATTACTTCAAAGTTATGCAGAAATACCAGTGTCTTGAAGAGGGCTTTCAGACAAGATGTAATGAAGGGAAATCAGATTCTGCCTGTAAATCTACCCGTCACACGCTGACATATAAGACATGTTGTGCTTAAAATTTGAGTTAATAAAACTTCTAAAAAGAACTAAGGTACAAATGGGTTGTCTTGACTGATTTACAGAGATCCTGGAACTGTAATTCCATCTTTAACAGGCCGAATCACTCAGCATGATCTCATGTGTCACCTAACACTTTTTTGTGTACACAATAACATGTCCCAGCCGAGTGTTTTGCAATGCTTATCAGATTGTAGGTGCCAAGAGGTATTTAGCAGTATTTGTGCAGACACAATATCAACTGACTTCAGTTCATACACCTCAAGGAGACTGACAGTCACTGAAGCAGCACTGAAAGTAACTCTAGTTTAATCACATGGATGCACAAATGATTACAGTCATTTATGAGTACATTTTTAATGTCTAAATTTGATATTTTTGTGGCTAGTTCAGGCTGTAAAATATGCCCCCGAACAATTACATATGAACTGTTTTTTTAAACATTAAATTGATAAAAGTCACAGTAAAGACATTATGTTAGACTTTTTATTTCAAATACTCTTTTTTTTAAACATTCTTTTAAAACTTTTCAACAAAGAATCCTGAAATGTAAAACATAACGATCAGTTTTCACAAAAATAGCAGCACAATTGTTTTCAACATTGATAGAAATATTTCTTGAGCAACATCAGAATGATTTCTGAAAGATCATGTGACACTGAAGACTGAAGTAATGGCTGCTGAAAAGCTTTTCCATTAGAGGAATAAATTACATTTTAAAATATAAAAGAAAACAGTTTTTTTAAACTGTAATATTTTACAATATTGACATTTTGTTGTATTTTTGATAAAATAAATGCAGACTTGGTTAGCTTAAGAAGTGTCTTTTTAAAACATTTTAAGTCCTATTACTAACAGCAAATTTTTGAATGGTAGTTAATATTTAAAATCTTTTTTGAACATGATACCAAAGAGAGCTTTCTAAAAACTCGGCAAATGTTTTAAAGTGAAATTTTCCTTTTATGATGGACACTTATATCCTGTCATGACTCATAAACTAAGCATAACAAAAGAACACTTAAAATAACTACAAGACAATCCAAAACAACACATCCGACAGGTTTTCCATGATAATTGTTTATTGCAGCCCCAGGCATGACATCTAACACCTCAGATTAGAATCTCAACGTCATGAGGAGACAATTCCTGGAATCGCCCAAGACTACTGGAAGATGACAACGTTCACAAAAACCCTTCAGACAAAGCAGTATGAACACAAAAACCAGGACAAAGCAGCAGAGGAATCATACGCCGCAACATTTAACCATATTATTCACCATTTGAAAGTGATGGTTTGTTGGTTGTAATACAACAATACAACTGTAATACAATAAAAATAAAACCAGTGATTGGCTCCTTATGATTTAAAGTCTCTGCTTAAAAGAGAATTTAACCCATTCCTTGTCTTTATTTATGAGATTTTAGGATTTCATCTTCAGTGTAAATCTTTCAGATACCCCGGTGCACAGAGTACACATAATTCACCTGCTGTCTTGTGATTCGACAGCTTATCACACACTGGAACAAAACACAAAATTAACAATACAAATATAAAGTAGACATATACGTGGAAGAAAATTACAAAAATAACAAAAATACTGTACAAAATAATTGAAACACTAATTCAGTGTTTATCACAAAGTGTCTAAAACAGGGGTGTCAAACTCAGTTCCTGGAGGGCCACAGCCCTGCACAGTTTAGATGCAACTCTAATTAAACACACCTGATCCAGCTAATCAAGTCATTAAGGCTTATTTGAAAACTACATGGTATGCGTGTTGGAGCAGGGTTGGAACTAAACTATGCAGGGCTGCGTCCCTCCAGGAACTGAGTTTGACACCCCTGGTCTAAAACATTACATCAGAGGGAATCATTTTAAAGGTACATAACTTTTTGTGAAGCACCTGCCCTTTTCTGAGAAAAGAGCCTATGGACATGTACTGTGGACAATCAGTAATGGAGAACAAAACCAAATTAACCAATATTGTTCCTTTCAACAAATAAATGAGCGGTTGTCAACATCTGAAGGGCTATACTGCATGTTTTCGGGAAAGCTGCTGTTTCCTACACAAAAGGATCACAAGAAATTCTTCGGCAATCAAACCACGATAGCAGCACATAACCCTTATGTACACTTCAAAAACTATCACTCATCAGGTGTCACCGAGAAAATAACATCATATGAGTTTCTGCGTCTTGTAAATATATGTACGCACTTTGGAATGTACTATCGTTTTGCGTAAAGAGAATAAATCTGACAGAATCTGAAGGGATAGTTCACCTAAAAATAAAATTCTGTTATTACTTATTCACCCTCGTGTCATTCTAAACCTGTATGACTATTTATTTTGTGGAACACAGAAGAAAATGCAATCGGGGACAAAAATAGGTGACCCATACAATGATTGGAACTACATGAAGAATGACATCACAGAGTTTTTTTTAGTTTTAGATGAACTATCCCTTTAAGCTGGTCGTCAACGAACAATAAAATCTATTTTTGTAGTAACAAGAAAGCAGTAATGTATATTAATGGAAAGCATGTGATGTACAGTATATGCGTTTATGTATATTAAACAGTCATGAGTTTTCCTGAGGGTGTTTATATCTCAGTAAGGCTCTATTTGTAGAGCATAAAGGATCCGCTAATGCACAGGAAAGGGTGTTTATGCTGTATTTTGTTTTGCGTTCAGGAAGCCTGTTTATCTAACAGGGATTTGATGTGTTCATGTAAGGGCTGGCACACCCTCTGGTAGGCCTGCGGCGTGAGGTGCAGATAATCATACATGTCCTGATGTGCGATGGAACCGTCTGAGTGAATGAACCCAGGGTTCACGTCCAGAAAGGAGACATGAGACAGAGACACCACCTCAGTCTGAACTAGATTATTCACACTTGCATTACGCTCACGAAGAGGGTTTGGACTTTTGCCTCTCGGCAGCAACCCCTAGTGGAGAGAAAAGAAAAAGTATTGCATTCCATTATAGCCAATAAGTTTGGGTCTTTTACAACAAAAAACTGTTAATGGGACACCAACATCAATTGAGGACAATGCTGATGAAAAAGCAATAAAGAAATGACAGTCTGAGATAACAACTGAGATACTAGAGTTTATATGACACGAAAGATAATTTGATAATAGAGAAAAGGGGGGTTTCTATTTAAAACAACAGCTAAACTGACAATAAAAGGTCAAAATGAATATGCACTACCGTTCAAATGATGGGGGACAGTAAGATTTTTTATTTTTTTTTTAGAAAGAATGTTTTTGAAATAAAAGTCTTTTGTTCACCAAGCCTGCAATTTTTTTTCAAAAACAGTAAAACTGTAATATTGTAAAATATTATTCCAACTTAAAATTTATTATAAAATGTTATAAAATTTACTCCTGTGACAGCAAAGCTGAATTTTTAGCAGCCGTTACTCCAGTCTTCAGTGTCACATGATCTTTCGGAAATCATTGTAATATGCTGATATGTTGCTCAAGGAACATTTCTTAACATTATCAATATTGACAACAGCGGTGCTGTTCAATATTTTTTATTGAAACTGTGATAGTGTCTTTTCAGGATTTTTGCTGAATAGAAAGTTCAAAAGAACAGCACATTTTTTAAACAGTCAAGACTTTCATAATGCTACAAAGTATTTCTGTCACTTTTGAACAATTTAATGCATCCTTGCTGAATAAAAGCATTCATTTCTTAAAAAAAAAAAAAAAAAATTTACTGACCCCAGACATTTGAACAGTAGTGTGCATTATAGTACATGTGATTAATATTTTAATTTATATGATGAAATTATTAGAATAATTTTAAAATAATAATTTTTATTTTGGAAATATGTTTAACATTTGTTGAACAGTTATATGACTTACGGTTTTTTAAAAGGTATTCTGTTGCCTAATTCTCTGCTGATCATTTCATAATAACTATGAACATGGCATTTTGACTTTGATAATACTGGTATGATGAATTAAATTAAAAATTAAATTATTTTAAAGAGTTAAACAATGCTGTGACAGAGAGGTAAGAGCTAGGATAACTAACCAATACAAGAGTGTGAGCATGGGGCAGTTTCTGATGGATCACTTTGATGATGGCCATGATGCCTCCACAGATCTGTTCTGGGGTGTGACCATGATTATTAGTGCCTACCCACAACACCACCACCTGTATAAAAAAACACACAAAATATTACATTTATACTCACTCTATTTTGCTACAAGAGGGTCTTCCAGATTTGTTTTGTTGTTTCCTCTTTAAGATGCCTAAATGGTGTCATTTTCTTTCATGTCTCAACACAAATAAGGGATTCATACACAAATACAAATGCATAGATTTACTGTTTACATGTACATAGTTTATCTGGACTAAAGAAACAGCTAAAAAATTCTTAAATCATTTACCTTTGGGCTGATGTGGTCCAGTTCTCCATTTATGAGTCTCCACAATACATGCTGTGTTGCATCCCCACCAAGCCCAAAATTCAGAGCATGGAGAGGAGAAAAGAGTTTTCGCCAAACCTGCCAACAAACACAAAAACTAATTTTACACAAAAACACATAAACATGTGTGCAGCTGCTGATATGAATGATAGATATGAAGTATGAAGATGCAAATACTTTGCTATACCTCAAACTCATGCAGAAGCTGGACAAGTGAATCTCCAACAAACAGAACATCAGGCTCTTTTCCTTTACTGTCTGATACAAATCGATTGTGCTGCAAGATGAGAACACATAAAAATGCTACTAAGACTCCATTTGCATATTAGAGAAGGTACTGGCTAAGTGTTTAAAACAAAGTGATATATTAGCAGCCTAATAGGGACGCTAAGGTTGTAAAATATATTATTATACAAAAGAAGCACCAATGACATCCATCGACCATCTCCCTGTATGTCCTGACAGGGGGTGGGTGTGGCTGCAGGGTTAGAATCTTCACTCATCACTTCCTGAGGACAGACATGACAGGTTACATTTTCTCCAATAGCATTAAATATGGGTCCTAATATTAGACCAAACAACATTTCATTTAACATTTTGAGTACAACGTTGTGTTTTAAGCATACAAAATATTTCATGACAATTCATGACGACCTTTTGACAAGTTGTTCTGAGGTTAGTTTATGTACTTTGTACACATTGAATGACAACCACAAATACAATGAAACAAATGAAGGAATAAATAAAAATTCACAGCTTAATTAGTTTGGTGCAATTTTTGGGTGAACTTTGCACTGCAGTAGTTAACCTCACAAACAAGCTGGTGCAAAATTTGCATTTAATAAATAATAATTGGAGGCTTTAATACATACAAAAGTTAACGTTCTCTAACATTCTCCTTGGTGCAGTTTAATGTGCTTATATCTAACAAGCTCACATGGCTCATGTAGCGCTTAGCATGCAGATCCCTTACATTTAGAGGAACAAGACACAAATGCGTTAAAACGCTGCGTAACATCATGCTTTTGCTATATAAGTATGTATAATACATGCTAACGCTTATGTCGATTCATATTAATTAAAGACAGGGGAAAATATCGTTACCAAAAAGTGTTACCACAGCAGAGTTGTGTGTTCACTCGGTCAGCCAGCGGTCTGCTGCCAAACCCCGGAAGCTGGAATATCGAACCAGGCATTACTGGCAGATCGCCGAGCCCGCTCGACCTATAGAGTAATATTATACTTCATAAACGCAAAAAAGGTAATTAAATCTCCTTTGTTTTTGATGTTTCAAATGTACGTTAAACATTCAAACATTACTTAATACCAATACTCTGTTGTTTCTTTCTTCGCAGAAATCTGCGTTTAACGTCCATTTTTGAAGCAAGTTGCCAAGCAACGGAAAAAGGTAAAACTTAACGGCCTTCGGACTTCAACTAAAGTTACATGGCGATGTTATATATTTGACACTGAAGAAAGTATTTCACTTTAAACACAAAGAATGCTGATCATTTGAGGTATGTTGCTAAATGTTGCCATGTGGTGAACCTAAAAGTGCTATATGTAACCACAATAAGCATGAGACCGTTAACTCAGACTATATATCTGAATTATAAATGCATTACAGACTAATTTGTTGCATTTTGTGCAACTTGTGTTTAATAGTCTTAACATGAAGATGAGCCACCAATCCAACAAAAGTTTTCTACATAAACATAACTTGCCGAAGACATCCAGTGACCGCCACAGTAGCACAGCCAAGTCTTCATGTCATGCAGTCAATGCTGCCCATACCAGCAAACCAGTGTGCTCTAGCCACATGAAAACAGATGTACATTGCAACTCGTCACACAAAGTGAGGCGTCTTAAAACCAGGAAGGAGAGGAATCAGATTCGATGTCTGGAGAGAAACAGGTATCACTCAAGTTCTCAGCACAGCAGAAGAGAAGCTGGTGAAAAAACACATCATCCACTGGCTTGCTCTAGAAAAGAGAGCGCATTCGCTAAGCCATTCATTCCCCAGAAGCCAAGCATCATAACTGAAGGGCGCCTTACTTCCAACCGAGGCCTTTTCAGTCATGAGATTAGGTCCATAGACATTGAGAAATTGGTGAGCGAGCAGATAAAGAGAGACAAGCAGAGAAAAGAGCAAAGAAAACAGTCTGTGATGCACATTACATCACCGCTGCCTCCCTCTGTACCCGATTCAGACCCGGACTGCACTCTCGATGAAGTACAGGAACCACTCCAGGAACCAGAAAATAATACGCCACCACAAGTGAAGAGGAAGAAAAGTTCAAGAAAAGAGCCTAGGGAAATAAACACAAGTGGTTTTCAGACTAATAGAGGGATTGTTGTATCTATGGGACCAT
This sequence comes from Tor tambroides, assembly GCA_021397915.2. NCBI lineage: Eukaryota > Metazoa > Chordata > Actinopteri > Cypriniformes > Cyprinidae > Tor > Tor tambroides. The sequence continues at coordinate 22,045 of JAFVLL020035305.1, forward strand.
CTAGAGAAGATGGGAAGCGTGACAGAAATGCCAACAGCAGAAAGGAAGACGCTAATAGCAAAAAAAGACAAGACAGTCAGAGTAGCCCCCCAAGAGAAACTGAACATGTGGTTTTGTCATCCTCAGAAAGTGAACCGGTTCATCAGTTATGCTCTACTCCAGTTGAAACTAATATGAATAACCAAGAAAATGGTTTTAGGAATATTCAGAGATTTGAGAAAAACTCTACAACGGTTGGATTCCCAAACATGGAAGTTCCGCAAATGTTCGAAAATCCGCAGACTTTAACTTCTCTGTCTGACCTGGACTCTGGGGCTGGTCAAGTAGGAAACAATGTTGAGCAAGGAGAGCAAATGTCACTGTCATGTAGGGAAGCAGTGAAAAGGCTCATGTCAGGTTTGTGCCAGAGTTCAGAGCTCCGTGTGTCAAGCCGTCGGCGTCCCCTGCTGGCCGAGTGTAAGGAGGTGCTACTACAGACTTTACAAAAAAGACACAGTTTCCAGTTAGAGCACAACCTGCATAGGCTACATTCATTCCTGAATGGGAATCAAATGGCTTCTCAGCTCAGCTCAGGACAGAGAGATGAAAATTGTTTACTTCCTAGCCATGCAGTGGAGATTGAGGATAGGTGCTACAGCAGGAACATGGAGATATGGACAGGTATGTCAATTTTTTACATTTGAAAAGAAAGAAAATTAACAAATAGAAGAAAATTCTTTTAGAAATACAGTTTAAAAGGCTCAAAAAGAGAAAGAAAAGTAAAGAAACATTTATACTATTTTTAACAACAAATTTAAAGCTACAGGCATTCCTATGGTTCAGTAAGTAGAGCATTTTACTTTGAATACAAAGTAAGTCACGTTGGATAAAAAGCATTTGCCAAATGCATAAATGAAAATTAAATGTCTTTAAAAATGTCATGGTGTAACCATCAAGTAAAGAGTAATAACATACATTGTCCTCACACTCAAAACTTATAAAACTAATACTAATAAAAGGTTATGCCAAACTACTCTGTAGGGATTTATTATTATTTTTATTATTTTTATTATGGTATCAGGACAATTGTATCACCCATTTTTGATGTAATACACTCCAAAAATATTCATTTTTATTTAGAAATTAAAAATATGCTTATCATTTACAGTGGATATCATGGATATCATTTAAGATGGATATTTTAAATGACCTTTCTGCATCCTAGACAGTGTTATGCAGAAAGATTACTTCGCACAGGAAGCTAAGCAGGACTTGGACAGAGGAGCTTTCACCAAAAAGCGTGGGATACAAGAGTGGAAGACCTCATCCAATCTCTTCTCCCTTGAAGAACCTCAACAGTCACACATTGACATGGTGAATAACGAAGTAAAGAATCAAATCCAAATAATACCAAAATTATTGTAAACTAGACTATTACAGAGGTTAAAAAAGTTTTACAGCTTGCAGTTCAGGACTGTATGGTTATGTTGCATGTGAATTTGATTGGTTAGTCTTTGCAGTTTGACCAGTGGAGGGCAGCTAGGTTGTCTCAGGATTGCTTCAGAGATCAGCATCATCACAGCAGACAGCTCTTTAACCAGGAACAGACCTTTACCCAGCATGTCGTCCCTATACTCAGAAGCCCCACTTGGGTTGATCATCCTGTGGACTCCTATTCTCAGCAGCAGTCACTAAGCAGAGGGGAAAGTTTGAAAAACTTAGATTTTGATCTCTCTAGACTCTCTCAACAGTGGAGGGAAGACAAAGATCTTGATTTTAATTCACATCACATATATGAGAGCGGAAAACAAAAACCACAAGCACCTTTTGGAGGATCCAGATTCTGGTCACATCAGCAGCAAGTTCAGGATGAAAGAGAAAGATGGGCTCCCTTCTCATTCTCAGCATCCTATCTCTCAGAGGGCTTTCAATACAAGCCTTTTTTTCGCTGTCCACATCCATCTAACACCCAGCAGAGGTTAGACTGTCCTGGTATGACTCACTGTCCCAGGACAAACACACCAGATAGAGTATTTTACCCTCCTCTTTACCTTTAGCGAAGCTATTTGCCGCGATTAAGGTGGTTTGCCAAGATTATCTTTGTATGAGTAACACAATTTTTTTGTGTGTGTGAAAGACCATCACCTTTACATGAGATTTGAATTTGAGGGTTCAGTGTGCTCAAATTATGTACAGTCATGATTTCTCTGGTGTATGTGTATATTCTGGTAACACAAGTATTAAGAGTGAATTAAACTTCTTAAAAACAAATCACTCTTTGTGCTGCACAAATATTAAAAGCACCACACATTAGATATATTTTATTCTCCTGAATTAATAGGGTAAATATTTGTTTGCAAGGATGCTGCTTGTTTATTTATTTATTTGATTATTATTATTTATTTATTTTTTTTTAAGTCAGATTTATTCTATATATCTTGACTGGACTTTTACCATCAAGTTCAGTGTTCTGTAAAAAAAAAAAAAAGATGCATATGATTTTGTGATATTTTTAATAAAGCAGTCTAAAATTAAAACAATTTTTACATCAAACTGATTTCACAATTTACATTTTATATTTGGTAAAATATCTTGTAGTAAGCTGAAATGTTAGAATTCAACTGTGCAATACTCTTGTGAAGGTAAACCGATCACAGCTGTTTTACTTGTTGAATTTCAATGTATACATTTATTTATTTAATTTTTATTACATTTTCAGCATAAACACCTAATAAAAATGCATAATTGCTTCCAGTGAGTTTGTATCTTTTCCATTATTATTTTTTACATGTTTGCAAGCCTGCAGAATTTACAGCCTTTTGAAGTTCATTAAATTTGTCCTTATATTGTACAGATTAAATTTGGTCTTATATATATATCAGTGTGATCATGGCATCAGGTAATATACTTCATCATCTACTGGTGTTTGATTCACAAAATATTCTCTTTCCTCCTGGTCTGCACCCACTTTATGTTGTCTCTTCTGATCATTCTGCTCCATCTCCTGCTCCTCCTGGCTTCCAGTGTTGCTGCTCCTTAGTGCTCTCTTTAACTGATTCCAGAACAGTTCTTTTGCACTGTCTGGATCAGAACAGTTTGACCCAGGCCACTGCAAATAAGTCTTTTTGAGCATGACCTTCCTCATACGGTGATAAATGGACAGTTGCCGCTCAGGGATAGGCTCTAGAAAGACCAGCAAAAGCACATCCTGCATTTCTTGAAAGAGGCGATAGCTGGCCAACTGGATCTCCAGTGAGCACCATTCGCTGTGAAGGAAGCTCTGACTGACCACACAGATCGTTTTGCGACTGCCATATACGGCAGCCACAATGTTGTCGACAATATCGCGACCCAGCTCGAAATCTCTGTGGTGGAGACAGAGCCGAAATGAAGAACCCTCGAGGTTCGGCAACAGCTGTTCCATTACCCAGTCTTCATCTGCTGAGTTGTAGGAAACGAAGGCATCGTACTTGTATTTCTCCTCCTGGTCCCTTAAGCGACGCCACTGTTCTCCAAACCATGATCTAAACACATAGTAGCCGTACTTAAATTTCCAGTAAAGTCTGACGTAGAGAAGTGGTATCAAGCTTAGTAAGATTGTGAATGTAAACGTTGTGCAAAACAGGTATAGTGCTATGTCTAAATAACACACATTAGTGTCGAAGTTGTGAAAAAATGAGCCTGGATGGTCTTGGCATGTAATGTTGAAAAGATAAGGAAACTGGAGTCTGTCACTGCTTATAGTCCAGTTCTGTAGTTCACTATTCCGGCAGCCACAACTTAGAGGACAGCTGCGCATGTCAATGTATCTTAGATTGGTCAGATTGTCCAGTAAGCTGATGTCTAAAGACATCATGGCATTGCGATTGAGATGTAGTTGCTTCAGTCCTGTGAGATTTCCAAAGACCTCTTTAGAAAATGATTTAATGCCCATGTTTTCAACAGATAATGTCTTTAATTTTCGAAGGTTTTTGAAAATACCAGGTTTGAGCTGGGCGATCCCAGCGCAAGAGTTGTCCAGAGTAAAGACCTCTAAGCTTTTCAGGTCATCAAATGTTTCAGAACCAAATCCAATGATATGGTTGTTAGTGAGGTAAAGACGTTTCAGAGAAGTTAGACCACGGAAAAATGCACGTGGCAACAAATTTATGCCATTTGGTTCCTGTGCATCAAGTTTCAGATCAAGAAGCCTCGACATATTTATAAATGGTGAGTATGTATGTTCTGTAAAATACAGGATGTGGTTAGCCTCTAAATCCAGCACCTGCAGGGTGGCATGGAGTTTCCCAAAGAGCGTGCTGTCAATCTCTTTCAGACGATTTCTATCTAAATATAGTTTGGCCAAGCTTTTCAGCCCATCAAACGCATGTGGCCTCATCTGTGCGATCTTGTTCCCTCCTAAATCTAAAATAGTTAGATTTGACAGATATTGAAATGCATAGTTGAAAATCACAGCTATTTGGTTGTTGCGCAGGTTGAGAGTTTTCAGGCTGGAAAGGTCTTTAAAAGTGTCATTGTAGATATCGGTCAAAAGATTGTTGTCGAGACGAAGTGTGACAAGATCTTTGAGTCCACTCAAGGCTTTATGGTCCAAATAGGCAATTATGTTTATGTTTAGCTCAAGGTTTGTTAATTTTGGTGTATTACTGAAAGCATAACCACTAACCTGTAGAATACGATTGTATCGATAGCTCAGGTTTTTCAAGCTGTAGAGGTTTTCAGATTTGATGCAGGACGTTAGCCTGGTCAGATGGTTATGTTCTATCTTGAGAGATTCCAGTTGGTTCTGACAGTGCAAAAACTGCAAGCAGCCTGTAGTTTTCATCTCATTCCGTGAGAGGTCCATTAGATCAGTGATACTGGAGCAATTACAAAATGTATTTTTGTTTAGAAATCTTATGGAATTGCTCTGGAGTATCATTTTAGGGATTTTATGATCTCGCAGATGAAAGCACAGTGAATTCAGTGTATAATTCTTCAGTTTCAATCCAGAGAAGTCGATGTGCCTTGGTTGTATATTGGTATAATTAAGAAGCTTTTTAACAGAGACACTGGTAAAGCGCAAGCGCAGGTACTTTATACTCTCCAGATTCAGGCCCTGAAAAGTCTTGGATGACAGTAATGTGTTGTCTGATAGATCTAGCACTTTAACATACTTTAGGAAAGACTTGTCACATCCCAGTTTGTGTAGTTTATTATCACTGAGGTAGAGTGTGACAAGCGAGTTTGGCAGACGGGTGGAGTGATGCAGGGTGGTTAGCTTGTTAAAAGAAAGATCCAGTTGTATCAAGCTGGACAGGTTTGTTATGCATTCAACCAAAGCTGAAAAGTTTTTCAGATGGTTCCTGCGTAGGTCAAGAATCTGGAGGTTTGTCAAATTGGAAAACAAGAACATATCAATATTAGTGAGATTATTTTTTCCCAGGAGCAGCACTGTGAGGTTATGTAGGTCACTGAAGACATCACGGTGGAGAGATGATATGGAATTGCAGGACAGATTTAAAGTCTGAAGTTTTTGCAGGTTATTAAAAGCATCTTTGTGGATGCTAGCAATATGGTTAGTGTCTAGTAGCAGAGAAGTCAGATTGGACAGATGATGGAAGCTTTGGCCTTGAATGTATGTGATGTTATTCCAAGAAACTGTAAGGTTTGTTGCAGTGGGAAATACATCTCTCACAATTGTAGTTACGTCTGTTTCATGACATTTAATACATCTGAAGATTTTATGATTAGAATCAGGGAGCTCAATGCAGCTCCTGAAACTGTAGCTGAAGGCAAGTTTAAGGAAGCAGATGAATATTGCCTTTATGATCAGTTCACGACACGCAGAATCTGCCATATTTTTCAATTCCACTTTTAAATGTAACTCCCATTGACTGCCTTTATCAAAGTCCCACACTATGAGGTTCTTCAGCAGTACCTAATACTTAGCGTTTAATACGGCCAGCTGCTGGAAAAAAAGAGGGAAATGTTCAAATCAATTTGAATCGGAAATAAACTGTTATATATTAATCCATAATGATACTAGTCAGATGTACATTTCTTTTCTCTTCAAATGTAACAAATACAGCAAGAACATGTTATGGATGTTTTATTTATTTATTATGAAATTAATAAAATCACTTCAAAGATGATGGAAGTATCCAATTTATATGAATACATGCAGGGCAACAGACAAAAACATCCTTCCTGAGAAACAAACTTCTCTAATGTACTCTCACATAACCTGCCAATTTCTCACTTCTCAGACCCTTTTTCCCTTTTGTTCTATTTGCATCCTTAAAAATGTAAACAAGTAGGCTATACAATAATGGACTGAAACTATAAAAGCATGGTAAATATTTAAACACCTTGTAGGTTTTCGTGGAAATGCATGACAAGCTAAAAAGTTTCTCTTTTTTTCACATTCTCCAGTTGTTCACAAAACTGACATTCAAGTGCATACAAAGGCATAAATCCTGTCACTGTGAGCAAAGTAGACAGATAGCTATATATGTCACATTATGCTCTCTAGTATTAACAGGATAAATACAGAGAAAAATCTCAGACTCACTGGTTCGAAACCAGTGAGCAATGCTATATAGCCTGAAATCTCATATCTTTCATTAATTCAGAGTATTACATTGAACTTTTGCTTAAAAACGGTCTCTATATTTTAACCTAAACTAGATTTAACGTGATTCAGTAGCTTACCTTCATGAAATCGTCCCTGATAATTTTGCAAAACTATCATAGGCGCGTTCTCTCTCTTTTAAACAGGACATTCCCTTCACAGGAATAGAAAGAGGAACCAAAAAGGTTTCAAGCCAGAGCAATTAAGATCAGACAGTGGAACACAATGCCTGATCCAATTGTTTTGATTCATTATTCAGAGAAATCTTGAATACTTTCTTTAAACAAATATATGTATAATAATCATAATCATATCATCATCACCATCATTATAGCCTATATACGGCCCTAAGTTGTAATTAAACTAAAGCAAAAAAATTAGGAGTTGATTCATAATGTAAAACCTATTAGTATCATGATTTAATGTAAGGTGTAACAATTTAATACATAACGTTGTGTCTTTGATTTCATGCAGCATTACATACATATATTTGAAGGATCACATGAACCATTGATATTTTTGGAATATTCTAAAACAGAAGACAAGAAGAAAACAATTCCATCCATCCAGGCATTTTTGAAATTAGCCATCCATTCTCTCCTCTTCATTTTCTTAGTTTCTTGCTTTCTGTTCTCGGGCCATCTGACAGAGTCCACAGAAAGGACAGCAGCTCATAATCACCCAGTCGTCACAGACAGAGCCCTAAAAAAGACACAAGCCAATCATGCAGAGCTAGTCGTTGACATCAAAGTAATGAAATAATGTATTTCAGCAGAAATCACAGCACTACAAGAGCAGAAATAAGCAATAAATACTGAAAAGGATTTTTATTGCATGGCCTACATTAATACGATATCTGTCACGGACGCTGGTTCTCAATGCAATCATAGCACCGGGTAGGAAGGGCAAACAGCAGCTGTCACCATTATCCTGTGCCACCTTACAACCCAAGATGCAAGGAATAAACGCCCCACAAAGACCTAAAGAGCAAACCAGTGTCAAAATGCATACTATTTTACAATGTAAGGCTTGTAAGGTTCAACAAATTGATTAAAGGGATAGTTCAAATAAGAATTTACTCACCATTTTACAATTTACTCATTCCAAACCTGTATGGTGAACTATCCCTTTAACAACTTACTCAACTTATAATCACCATTACTGTTACATTAGCTTAAGGAAAATGGATTTGCATCCATAAATGAATCTCCCTGCTTCACACACACTCACAGATTCCGCAGTCGTCACAACAGTCGCAGACTTCAGAGCTCCAGTGAGAGACAGTGTAGCTGGTTACAGTCATTTGAGGCTGGGAAGTCATTGCTTCTGTTTGATATGACATCACTGACAAAAGACATAATAGCAAATGGCATCGATTTACAACTGCAACTTACACTTTTAAATTCTTCCTAAAAATTGCTGTGAATATAAAAACTAATATATCAAAGAGATATTTTAATTGGTTAAATAAGTATTAATTAGGACATAACATAAACATCATTTCTAAGCTATTAGAAGGAATGGCTAAAATGAGATTTTTTTCTCTCTCTCACCTGTTTCTTTGGAAAGGCTTCCTGTTACTATATATGTCTCACTTCCTCGGGAATGATGTTCAACTTCTGATATCTCAGTGAAGTTGGAAATCACCTCAAGCTTGATGAAGGGGAGGAGAAACTTTACTAGTGGTGAGTGGTTTATGTGACCTGTAAACTAAAGGGTGAAGTGTTTGGTTTGGGGGTGAGGAGTTTTGCACTATTTTAGGTCTCCACACCCTTCCATTAGGACAATATGTTATCTACAACTTATAAAACATCTAGAAAAGAACTTTGCGTTACCTGCATGAACATTGGCCTTTTTGACAGATGCAGTAGTGAAAACCAAAATACATTTCCTTGTCATTTGAGGTATTATCATGAAGTTGATGTTAGAAATGTATGGAAGGCCATTTTTCGCCACAAAAAAAAAAAAAAAAAAAAAAAGGCTTTGGTAAATCATAATTACAACACATGCCAGAATTGTGAAATAGAAAACAGAATAATGACATGAAAAGTCAAAATTATCAGATAAAACTGTTAATATGACATAAAAAGTCAAAATTATTCGATTACAAGTCATAATTATGATGTTAAAATTTAAAATTATGACAAAAACTTTTGACTTTATCTCATAATTATTACTATGTCATAGTTTTGACTTTTTATCTCATTATTGTGTATCTCATAATGATGCTTTTTGCTTTTGTATTTTTTTGAATTATGACTTTTTATTTGGCAATTTCGACTCATAATTATGACTTTAAAAAGAAATGTCTACAAATTATTCAGTTGCTAGTAGGTTTCTGCAATCTGATTTAGGCAAGCGGATCCACAATAGCTTTGGTGTCTACACTCTGTTGTCATTAATTGTCGTCATTGTGCTGTGTTTCGATTAGTTTGTTGGCATATCGCTGATTTTATGCACAAGAAAAGTACTTGGTTTGCTCATCCAAGCAGAAAAACAATGTTGCTAATGTAACCCAAAGTAAGGAAGATCAGAGAATCATTTACAAATAAAGTATGAAAATGGGCATACACTTTTACACCTGCCATGGTGTTTCTATTTTTCTCTGATTTGAGTCTGTGTCTTTGAGTCCTAAGCTGATGCGCTGAGCCTCAGTTTAGAGAGTTGGATGTTTCAGCATCCCTGGTTGAAAAAGTCACTGTTCACCTCTGAACTGCACCAAACCTAGAAAGATACCATCCTGTTATCTTTTTAAGCAAAACAGCTGAAATCGAAAAAGAAAAATGGCTGTAACTTTTAAACTGGGATTTGCAAGCCTAACCATGTTCTCTTTCGAAGGCAACAGTTTAAATTTAACTATCCACAAGAATCAGAATGAAAAAAACACTAAAGTAACAGAAAAGGGAAGCTCAGATATACTGGAATGTGACTAGAGTATAATTGTTTGCACAATTCTTAGACAGGTTTTTAGGGAAGAACATTTGACGCTGGTCCAGAAAGGCCCTAGAGTCAAAGCCACAAGTCTGACCATGTTCTAGTTGAAATTTAAGAATGATATATCAAAATCAAAGTGTGAAAGTGTTTTCCAGGCATATTTTCTTAAAAAGTCATTAGAGAGTGTTGAGGTATATACATTTGAGCACAGTATACACAAAGAGTTAAATGATTTTTTAGATCGGTTAAAATCTCTATTGATAGGATGCTGATTAATAAACTTTTTTACATTATTAAAACAAATTTGCCACATCTTCAGACATCAATAAGAGCAGCTGAGGACAGAAGGTAAGTTAAAAGATGGCTTGTGGTTTCATAGTGCAGCGAATCTGTTGAGCTGTTTGACTTCATTGTTTACACATCAGGGCATGTCTCTGGTTTTTTAACCAATGTATTGCACTGCTGTAACACTTACTAATTATTTGCCTTTTCATCTGCGTCTGTGAGGTCAGCTTGTACAAACACAGTAACCAGACTCCTGCCCCTTAAGTAAATTATCTCTTTAAAACACCCAAAGTCATATAAGAATATGAAATTCCATATGTTCTCAACAGTTATGAAACATGTGAAAAGAAGAAATTTTACATGTATACTCAGCAGTATTTTTGTCTTTAAAAGTACTATTTAGGTCTATATTTGAAAAGAATAAATATTAGATATACATACTCAGCAGTGTGTTTTTGTTTTATGTAACATATATTTAAATGAATATTTCAAGTCTGTTTTGCAAGTTCTACAGACAGTTCCTTATTCTGGTCGCTGTAGCCACATGCAGACGTGTGCAGGCCACATGATTTCACAATACCTGAAGATAATATGTTGCACAACTCTATTGTCAAAATCACACCCCACAGTTTCAAACGTTTTGGATGTGGTTCAAGTAACGGATCTGAAACACAACCCTTGTTTCATTAGCATTAGAAACAAGAAGCTCTGAGTGCAGTTACATGGGCAACTGTTAAAGTGTAAAGTTACATGCGCATTTCTGTATTTTAAACTTTATTTAATCTGTGATGCAGAAATAATGACATTAACAAAATAAAAACAGAGTAAATAATAAAGGACAAATGAGTTAAAATTGTTCTCGAGTTACTTGGACTATATGTCAAAAGAGAGTCACATGAATAAATATATTGACATATTTGCATGGGCAAGTGGAAATATAGAGCAAATGTCTACTTATACTCTTTATATTTTGCTATGATAAATGATGTTAATCTTCCACAGGTTACAGCTGTACTTGAAAAATACAGTTCAGACATGCAAAAATAGAGAATACTGCTGCTCTGTGGTGGACAGAATCATTGCAGGTCACAAATTCTATCATTGTTGCCATTTGTGATCAGTCATCAATAATCCTAATGAATAATATTAAGTTATCAACCTAAAACTGTCTATTAATAAACTGTATTTAAGTAATCATTTGTCTAAAGAGACTAAAGTCTTGAGCTACATTTTGTATCTTTACCATAAACCAGGAGACACATTGTTATGAATAGATTCACAAATAAATATTTCAGGTAATATCAAGTGGACTTGCTTAAATTAATGTCTGTATATTTTGAGACACAAAAACTCTGCTCTGGTTTTACACGTTGATCTGTAGTAGATGTTGTGAACTTGTAACTTAATCTAAACAACAATTTGCAAAAAAATCTGATTGAATATGAATAAGAATTAAGCACTATAGAGAATATGTTGGTTGTACCATATAGTCATTGCTCATAATTCTCACTTTGGAAGTGAAATATTTACTTCTGATATAAGCATACTATATTTTTAAAGGGGTCATTGTAGCATCTGCTTAAGCTCATTGATGGTTGATTACATTTGGTCTTAAGAGACCCCTTTTAGCCTTTGACTTTTTGCATATAAATTACTAA
>JAFVLL020035305.1:33613-77943 GCA_021397915.2 Tor tambroides
GACCAAATAGCAAGATGAGATGCAAATGCTGTTTTAACCTTTTAACAGGAACTATGTTCTGAGCCTTTCTGTCGATGCCTGCCTGGCCTTAATTTCCCCCCTCGTTTTGATTGGTGTTTTTAACGTGTAGATGTCTAATCAATTGTAAAAAATTTTAGAATTGAGTTGTTTTGGTTTTTTTTATATAGATCTATGAATATATTTGCCGATAAACTTCTTAAATTATGTCTCAAAAGTTTACACTCTGATTTTCCTCTGCTGATGGATAACGCTCACGATTTGTACCACTTGACAAACTGAACTTCATACTGTGGTTAGCCACGCTAGGCGAGCTGATAGATGCAGTATGCATAAACGGCATAAACTCAGGGCTGAATGTAGACCACTTTAAGCGCAACTGTTCGCCTTCAGGAACATCCACTAATTGTAGCTCTCCATCGGTGGCTGGAAATCACATTTCCTTGCTGGCCTGCAGACGACATCCTCCGCTCTGCCCTAGCTAGAGTCTGGAAGAACTTCTTTATCCATCAGGGAACGAAAAACGGTTTCTTGTTAATTTATTTGCTTTCTTTTGAATCTTTTTTTTTTTTTTTTGGTTCACAACCAAACTAAACTGGCTTCTCGGTCAGAACCCGCTAACAAAAAGCGTCTGTATTCACAAGTGCCACGTGTTTAAGGTACCAATAATTTGAACAAATTTCCTCAAAAGGGATAGATCTTGCTTTGTGAACCTCGTTCCCTCAACAGTTGTTTATAGCTACTTTGTATAGTGCCATGTCCGCCCTGAATACTACTGTTGTAGTAAGTATTTTATGTAAATAGTCTCCACCTCACCCACTCTTTCTAACAGATATGTAACCTACACTGAAATGTATAACTGTTTTTGTTTTTTTGCCACGGTGCACCCAGAAATCCAGAGATACTGACTCCCCGCCCGCAGTTCGCCCCATTCAGGGTTGCTCTTGTAGCTCTTTTGGCTGGTGTGTCTCAGCTGAATGGTGCCTGTATGTGTCGTCTATGCATTCAGATGGCGGTAGAGGACTCTTTGTCTGCTGTCGAATTTCTGCCTTACGCCCCTGGCTGAAGTCCCGGGAGGCTCGTGAAAAGCAAGTATTACGTCTTTACTCTCCACTGACAGTGTCCTGTGTTTTCTAGTGCCATTCACTGCCCCCCAATGCCAGGAAACCGGGCATTGCAGAGCTTTTGTTGTCGTCTTAGTGTCCGATGTTAGTAAAGCCGTAGTATCCGTCTAAGTATTTCACTTTACAAACTCAAACCGTTCCAAGCACAAGATGTTGACTGATTTAAGTGTAAATTTCAGCATCCTTTGGTGATGCTGAAATGCTGAGTATCAACTTCTAGTATTTGCTGCCTATTTCTAGCATGCCGAGTCTTAAAACGTTGTATTATCTGCCTTTGAGCTTAAAGACCTTTAAGAAGCAAGTGTTGTGTAGTTGCCAAAACCCAAAGGAATAGCTGAGGATGCTTACGAGTCCAAGACTTCCTGCGTCTGGGAGCCTTGAGGGCAAACCCAAGTGCTTGTGCAAATGATGTCTCTGTCTGGTGTAGCCGTGACAGATGTGTCAGTATGACCCCCGTCAGAGTGCTCCTAACGGTTGACATGTTAAAGGAAGGGCAATGCTGCAGATAGATACACTACTTTAGCTGTATTTCTCCTCTGTACGCTGCTGAGGCGTGATTTTGTCGCAGTTCTGTTGGGTTTCGTTAGCCATTCACGTTTGTTTTATAGCTCTTCCTGCAAGAATTGATCAGAGATGGATGATTTGCTGTTTTTGGTTTTGCCCAGATAATCAAGTTTGATTATTAATAATTATGCAAGAATTATGCCTGCCACAAAGAAGAATTCCTAGTGCCTCCAGACATTTCTGGTCCTTTTTTTTTTGTACTTAGGTTTTTAAAATTTGATTCATGTGGATGCTTTGAGTCCTCATATCAAAATAATTCATACTAAAGATTTCACGACTTTTGTGCTCAGTACAGAATATAGACCTGCTTTCATTGTACAGTCTAACCTATGCTTCCTCATTCTTCATCATTGACCCAATAAAATCATTTTGCAAAAACTGTCATTTTGTTGTTGTTGTTGTTTTTTGGGCTCGGAATAACTATAAGCAATTCTGCAACTTGTTTTAATTTCAACAAATATTTCTTTAAAACAAATCAGTGAAAGTGCAATTCCATTTTGTGAACACTAGGCTGTAGTGCTACACCAAATTTATCCAGGGTTTCAACATTAAAAGGCAAGGTCTTTTTAAAAGGATACATTTATTCATTTTATATTCATTTAACTTCATGGGTGTTAAACATAACAGGTTAAAAAAGGGGGTGATGTTTGACGTACACTATATGCACAAGTATTGGGACACCCCCTACTAATGAATAGGTTTGAATAATTTAGTCATTTCCATAAGTACCTAAGTACTAATCTTAATGTTTAAGCATATAATGATGTTCTAGGGAGTTGTGTGCGTTGGACCGGACCCTTTTTTTATTTTAACATGACAATGTTTCTGTGTATAAGGCAAGGTTAAAAAATAAATTCTTAACTTGGCTTTCTGCAGACCGGTCAAGTTCTTCCACACTGACTGAATCAATCATTTCTTTTTGAACCTTGCCTTATACACAGAGGCATTGTCATGTTAAAATAAAAAAGGGTCCGGTCCAAACTTGCTGTAAAATTAGAAGCACACAATTCCCTAGAATATCATTATATTGAGATTTGTACTCATGGCAATTATAAGTAGTCAAACCTGTTCATTAGAAGGGGGGTGTCCATAGAGTGTGTGTGTCATGAATATGTTGTCAATTTCTGAATTCCTCAGTTATAAATATAGATGACAAAGCATGAAAAAAAGACTGTTCTTAAAAGAGTTTTATAAATTATGCTTGATTTATATTAAATCTAAAATGTTCTTTAAGGAACCGTGTGAACAACTGTGAGAGAATTACAATTTAATGTCATGGATGATTCAGCAAAAAAATAATGTGCTCAATGGATTTTCAGTGTTAGTCTATGAGGCAAGGCATTCCAGGGAACTTTACACTCCTAAGATACCAGACTGCTGTCTCCACAGGGTGAGGTTACTCTTACTGCAGCTGCATATCTTCTGCAGAGGGCGACTGCTGCAGCACAGCAACATGACTCAGCTTTTTGTAAATGGTCATGTGACTGCTTCATATTGTAGGCCACTACACTACACATGCTTATGTGGTGTTCCCCAATGAGGATGAACCTGTGTAGTATCAAATAATGACCAAGGGTGACAGGACTCAGTTATAAAAATCATTGCTTTTATTCTACATTGAACATGTACTGTCATTGCAATATTCAGAACAGAAGTGCAGGATCTCACGGTCAGAAGTCTGCATTACATAAAAAAATAAAAAAAAAAATTAAAGAAGAAAGGACACACAAAATGTCCTCTCATCAAAAGTACAAAACCTAAACAAACTGTATTTAAATGCATGTATGACAAATTAAAAGAGTTTACAGAACATAAGATTTCAAGTCATTAGGTAAGTGCTTTAATGGGTTTTACCTACAGACTCCTCTCATATGCAGTACGCTAGAATACATTTCATTCTTTTTTTTCATTTTAAACTGACTCTAGTGCTCATATACTGTCATTTCCCTCCATCAAATGACCCATTCTTCTGTAATTCATGTAGTGAATTACACATAAAAAAAAATACTAGTCAAGATGCTCATTCAGTGTATTGTTTTCAGGGCCGGTCCTCACAGAACACGTTCCATTAGATCTCTTGATCATTGATGCCTATTACTTAAAAAAATAAAGCAACTGTTTGTTTTATTTTATTTATTTTATTGCGACTTTGAAACCCCCATCCACCTTTTTCTTCAACGCGGAAGTAAGTCTATGGGTGAGACTTCCGGTTCATTAGCTGCTATAGGTAAATACGATGAGAATAACAACGTGCAGTAAACAGTAAAACTGTTTGCACTACAAACCAGTGTGTTCATAATTAAGATAATACATTAAAATAATATGATAAGACACGCCAATTTACAATATCAAGCAGCAAAACCAACTGTTTTGTACAGCTAAAAATAGCTGGACGTGGATGAGACCGGAAGCTAGACCCATAGAATTTACAAATGGCCGCGCCCATTTTTACAGCAAGAAAAAGGTGGATAGTTCAGAGGAATTCACTACTGTGCACATATCACTGTAGTAAAACCAATGTATAGCTGTACAAGTGCATTTGTTGCTGCCGTAAAACAATGCGGCCTCTTCGCAGAATTTCGTATCCGCGCACCAAACATACAGACACTCAGAACAAACATTTGGGAGGAGGCGTGGAGGGTGGGGGTGGGGGACAGAAGATATTAGCCTTATTAGAAGTCAGTGTACCTTCAGAATGATTTTGAAACTGATATTTAAAGGTTTTTTTCAACTTTTAAGTGTCTCAAGATTTCACGGTTTACTCCATTCGTAGACGCCAAATCTCGGTTTTTTACTTTACGTTCTACTACGCTGTTGTTTTTTTACAGAAACGTGCAATAGACGGGCGTCATTGACTTTTTAAAAACGCGCTTCGAAACGCGTGTTTTGTTTTAAAATGAAAGAACGCGTTCTATGTGAACGGCCCCTTTAAGCTCCCTGTTTCAAGTCAAACGCTCTACTTAATTCCGCAGAATTCTCTGACAAGGCACAGACGGCGCACTTCAACTTACAGCGACAACATGACATTCTGTAGCCATAATTTTTCATAAGAAACGCTTGAAGGTGTTTCTAGACAGCATACATCTCTGAGCAGGAATTGAGATGACTGAGACGTTGGGTCAGCATAACTAATCCTTCATTCAGTTCTGACTGACGATAGGTTACTCACTCTTAATGGAAGACCGAGTGATCCAAGTCCTGCTTTATCGTCAGAACTACATTAACATCTAAGCTGAGATGTTGCCTTCTTAGTTTCCATTTGCAATAGCAATACTAGTTAAACATTAAACCATTGAACACGGACCCGTTATATGTAGGCAAGCGAATGACATACAACCCTGAAACATTAGACAGCTCTGTACCTGTTTCACCTTCAACTCTGAATGAGGCTTATGCAGCCTAATGTAATATACATATGCATCATGGCCTCACTATAAGCAGCAAAACAGCCTGAGGTTTTTTTTTTTTTTAGATGTCAAAGCCAGAAGTAAAAGTGGTATGATGCTTTGTGGACAATATAATAATGAATAATATAAAGAGTGAATAATAATTCTTAATAATATAATAATAATAATAATAATAATATAATAAAGAGTGAAGTTGCATTTCACAATAAGACTTTGGTAAATGAGAGGAATAGAATTGAATGCTTAATGGGTTTAATCCTTGTCCTCTCTAAAAGCGCGTTTATCTGTAGAGACTAGTACGCAGTACACAATATGACAGGAAAGGAACCACAAAACTTTTGTTTCTTTTCAATAAATAATAACACAAGGAATGTAAACGTGTTTTTGGGATTATGATTGGGTGGTCAGCAAAAAAGTGCAATGAAGAGTGATTAAACTCTTCTTTAATTGACGTAAAGTTAGATTTTTACCCTGTTTGCACAGGGTTTGTGTGTGGCAGCCTTTGGGATGATCATTCAAGTGGAGGATACGTGTGTTTACTCTTGAGGTGAGGCGGTATTCATACTGGCCAAGGTTTGCTCTTTGCAGGACTGTTGTCGATCTCCATGTCCATTTCTACAAAGTCAGCAGGGCCTTCATCATTACCCTGTGAGCTGGAGTCTCTGTCTGTTGTTTGCTGGTCATTTCTTCTCCTCCCAAGGCAAAGGCCGGTTTTGGCTGGACGCACCAGTCCAAGAAACAGAGCTCCGACTCCCATCCCAGCTGCGCAGGAGTAAAAGGCTGATCCGTAATTGTCAGTCTTGTCTACCAGAAAGCCTGAAACAAAAAACACAAGATAACCTCCATAAATGTGTGTGGGAGGCAAATTTATAGGTTCATAACTATTTCTGGAGGAAGTATGAATGGTTGGCAAGTGTATTTCAAATCGAAATCCAGATTCATGGGGGTCACTGAAACATTTGAAAGAAAAAAATCTTACAAAATGTATTTTTAGTGCTATCAAAGTTAAGATGCACTTAAGATATTAATGAAATGTTTAACGTGATTTTTTTTTTACATTCCCATTCAACCAAATGTTGATACATTTCTAAAAAGTGGTCTAAAATGTTTGTATACTTTTCACATTAGCAGTACACTGACTATGAAAAATATTTAATATGAGAAATTTAATATTTAATTTGTTGTCTACTTAAAATGTAATTGAGTAAATAATTTAATAAAATTTGATGATGTTCGATACCTTTTTTAAATAGTATATTTTTCTCACATATTATAAATTAAATTTTATGCTTGAAAATATGTGGCTTCCTTTATATTTTAGATCATATTTGTTAATGTCATATGCTGCCATCACAATAAAAATTAAATATTTTCCTGATCAATAGCTATTCATATTTCAATAAGTAGCTTTTTACAGTAGTACAATGACAATGTGAAAAATGTAATATTAATTTCATTATTTGTACTTTCACTTAATAATATGAATTATATACATAAATAAAATGTAATTTAATAATATTTCTTTGGGGGATTTTTTTTTTTTTCTCTCACACAATATAAATGGCTTTTATGCATTAAAATATACAGCTGCTTTTGTATTTTAGTAAAGGGGTCCCTTACAGAATATCTGAATGTCTTTTAAAAACCCCTGTTCTAGCCGGTTGCCAGATCACTATGTGTTTTCTAAGGTGTTCAGAGTGGTTTGTATTCAGGTTAGTTTACAGAGGCTGCTTTTACCTCCTAAAGGTGGACCGGCCAGTCCTGCAAAGCTCTGGATACAGACATAGACTCCAACAGCCGATGACATTCTCTGAATGCCGATCACGTCATCTTCAGCCAGCATTGGGATGTGACTGGAGGCCACGGTGCCCAGCAGGAAGCCATAGAAACAGGAGCAAGACATGAGCCCCCAGAACTCAGTGACAAAGGTGAAGACGACCAGCACCGGACACAGCAGCACCGTGCAAATCAGCAGAATGTAGATTTTCCGGATGGGCCTGCGATTGAGCACCCAACCCATGGACAGACGACCTAGAATCTCAGCCACGGCCATGGCCGAGAGCATGTAGGTGGCGTTGTCACGTGACACTCCTCGGCTCACGCTCAGCTCAATGACGTAGAGCTGAGGAGCGAAGAAGCCCAGGGTGGCGAACAGGCCAAACAGTGCATAGCAGTTGAAGCTGGCGTCTCTGAGCACGGAGAAGTCCAACAACTTGGGCCTAGAGATGCTTGAGTCTTCTTGTTCCTTTTTGAGTGGGGTCTCAGGCACCACTGGTGGCTCGTTTTCTTCTTCCTCCTTTTCCTTAAGTGCTTTTTTCTCCTGTTCCGTAGATTCCTGGCCCTCAGACAGGTTGATCTGGGAAGAGGTGACAGACTGGACCCCTGAGTCCACAGAGCCGAAAGAGGTATGTGTGAATTCATTCTCCAGCTCATATTTGGATTCAGGTTCTTTAAGGGGGGATGTGGAACCCTCCAGGGCGGCGGGTTTGGGTTTAATGACTATTGGCTTTAGCAGAGCCCCACAGACAATAATTGAGGCTTGCATAACCCCAATCACGATCAAGCAGTTACGCCAGCCGATCTGC
This sequence comes from Tor tambroides, assembly GCA_021397915.2. Taxonomy (NCBI): domain Eukaryota; kingdom Metazoa; phylum Chordata; class Actinopteri; order Cypriniformes; family Cyprinidae; genus Tor; species Tor tambroides. The sequence goes on from JAFVLL020035305.1 coordinate 41,312, forward strand.
TCCTTCAGCGCATTCATAGCTGCAATGTGAATTCAAATGAAATGAATTACAGAAAGACCAGTTTTTCAACATGTCTGAAAAACATTAGGCTTCCTGTGAAAAGCAATAGTCTTTTATGGCTATGTAAATATATTTGACTTCCAAATAGACTTTTATCATGTTATGTTCATGATTAGCTAATATATAACATTCAAAACAAGTCTGCCTGTGCGTTAAAAGGGCTAGTTCACCCACAAATTAATAGTATATCATCATTTGCTCACCCTCATGTTGTTTCAGACCTCTATGACTGTCTTTAAGCTGTTTCAGTGAAAGTCAGTGGGGTCCAATACGGTTTTGGATAAAAACATATGAAACATTTTTCAAAGTATCATGTTTTGTGGTATGCAGAAGAATGAATGACATGAGGGTGAGAAAATGACGCAATTTCCATTTTGCGTGAACTATCCAGATGAGTATGTTGCACAGCTCTGGCGATCATACCTGGTGCAAGTGCTAGCAGGGAGAAGCATTCTCCTGTGGAGGCTATGGATGTGACGAGGGAACGGCGCTTGCTGAAGTACTGCGACAAGATGGTAACTGTAGGCAGGAAGGTAAGGCAGTAACCCAGGCCTGTAAATAAACAGCAAAGAGGGAGATGACAGCCACTGGTCCCTTCAACACAAGGGGCTCAGGTCAGTCTGAGGGGCCGTGCTCAAAGCACACCAAGAACCAGGCCGCCCTCTTCCGTAGCACAAACTGGACAAAGGGCTGAAAGAAAACTGCATTTAAAAGAGACAAAAAAGAGACAAGGAGAAACAAAGATCGGCAAGGTTAGGATCAGCTAATGATGGTGGGGAGGGAGTGTTTTGATATTTGGGGAAAGCTAGCAGTGCATCTTTTGAGAAATCTGAAAAACAAAATGATTATGTGGTCACACTGAGTGTCAGTTCATAATTGAGCAATTGAGAACGTTTATATATATTTTTTAAAAATCTGTTTTTTAACAATAAATGAAAAAGGAATTCTCCATATGTGGAATGGATGACTTGAGTGTGAATAAATTATTCAATAAAAATTAAATCTTCAAATATATTGTGTTATATTAAGGTATTTAGAATGTGCATTATGAGATATATTTTAATGAATTAGTGTCTGTATATAACTGACAGCTTTCTTAAAAGAAGGAAGTGTGAAATAAGCCAAGTTAACTTTTGGATAATGTGTTTGAATCCTGCAACTGTATGTCAACACATGAAAACACTCCACTCAAAAACACTATCATACATTCATCCTGTTATATAAGCGTGTGTGTTACTAAAGCTGGTGTACAAGTCATACACCAGTCACAGCACTGCTTGAATTCCCTCTCTGTCTTTAAAAAAAGTAAGTGAATAGAAGAGAACATCATGTTTACTTGGGACAAATAAGTAATTATAAAGTAATGAAACAGAAAATAAATATGGCTAATGACAGAATCCATATCTATTATTTATATGACAAAAAAGATTCTACTGTTCGTAAGTTTGAGCTTGGTAAGATTTATAAATGTTTTTGAAAGAAGTCTCTTATGCTCACCAAGGCTGCATTTATTTGATCAAAAATACTGTAAAATAGCAATATTGTGAAATATTATCAGAAATTAAAATAACTGTTTTGAATAAATTTTTGTGTGCATTTTTCAGGATTCTTTGATGAATAGAAAGTTCAAAAGAACAGCATTTATTTGAGATAGAACTTTAACCAGATTCTAAAAGCTATTTAAAAGTTTTAAACAAAAAGAAAGATTGCTATGCTATGCATAGAAAATCTGTTCCTTCTTCAATATAAAAATTCAATATTAATCAGTTTTCACAATATCATGCCATGCCACCCTGAGGAAAAATGTTTTCAGTTACACACTGCACTTGCAATAAAAAAAAACAAGTACTGAATAAATTCAGCAGTCATTTACCTTACATATTTTGTTATATGTGACCATGGACCACAAAACTAGTCATAAGGGTCAATTTTTCGAAATTGAGATTTCTACATCATCTGAAAGCTGAAAAAATAAGCTTTCCATTGATGTATGGTTTGTTAGGATAGGACAATATTTGGCCGAGATACACCTATTTGAAAATCTGGAATCTGAGGGTGCAAAAAAATCAAAATAATGAGAAAATCACCTTTAAAGTTGTCTAAATGAAGTTCTTAGCTATGTATATTACTAATCAAAAATTAAGTATTGATATATTTACGGTAGGAAATTCACTAAATATCTTCATGGAACATGATCTTTACTTAATATCCTAATGATTTTTGGCATAAAAGAAAAATGGATCATTTTGACCCATACAATGTATTTTTGGCTATTGCTAAAAATATACCCCAGCGACTTAAGACTGATTTTGTGGTCCAGGGTCACATATGACAATACGGGACAAAACACGTATCACAAATATAAACTCACACTCCAGCTGGATTTACCTGCAACGATTCCCATGGTAATGTACATCTCAATGATGGAGTTGGTAAGGGCTGTTGTAATTGTACCCAGGCTGATCAGGAGTCCTCCGAACATGACGACCGGCCGATAGCCGAAGCGGTTACTCATCACCGTGGAAAGAGGAGCTGTGGGACAGAAGGTGCCAATCATAAACACTTACAATAACACTCAGACACGGAACAGCTGAGACATATTTGCAGTCTTACAGCTCAAATTCAATTACAAACACAGTGAATCTATGCACTTTCTTTTCACAACTGTCCTAAACTATCCATTAATGGTGGTTTCATTTTTGCAGCAAAGGCATGAAGACAGTATCACTAGCAAGTTTTGCTTGGCCTAGTCACTTTCTATCTGAGCCATTTGAGTGACTGCCCCTGTTTGAACAAGAACGATCCTTTGAAGCCCTCTCAGCTGGAAAAATCCATCCATTGAGTCATGTAATGGTGGGCCTGCTTTGTCACTGGGCAAAGTGAGTGAATCTCCAGTCAGCCGTCACAACAGCCGGCAGTCCTTACACAGCACAATTCAGCACATGCACTAAATGGGGCATTGCTCGCTCTCAGCACAAATGCCAATATGAAAAGATGAGCTTGGGAGATAGAATCAGTTTGACAGGTTCACACTGAAGGAACTCGGTATCTTTTTTATGCATAATTTAAAGAGATAGCTGACACATCACTCACCATTATTTCATTTGTGAAACATTAAAAAGAAGATATTTTGAAGAATGTTGGTAACCAAACAGTTTTGGTGTCCGTTGACTTTGACCGAATGGACCAAAAAAGACATTTCTCAAAATATCCTCTTTTGGAGTGACATGAAGGTGAGAAAATGATGGCAAAAATTTCACTTTTATAGGTCAACTATCCCCTTGAGGCTACATGGAAATGACAGATCTGATGACACAGCTTGTTTCTTAATTTTATACTTTGTACCCGCCCCGCCTTTTGGGATATGCCCGGTCTTTTTATAATGACCTATTTTTGCCTTCAACTTCCCTGAACTAAAACTGAGTTGTGTGTTTGGTGTAGCTTTGAAGTTGTGGTCGCTGTAGATTAAAACCTGCACTGATAATGATGGAACAAACTTAAAAAAGTATACAATGGACTATACAGATGATAGTAAAAGCAAAAGCCAGTAATTAAAAATTGATTTAGGTTTGCAAAACTTGAGTAACCTGCAACATTCACCAGACAACATTCTTAAATCTTTCTACAATACCATACAGTTTTTTTCTCTTGTGTAAACGGCATTCATATTGTATAAACACTGTGAGGTACACCAAGTACTATCGTATTGTATCTTTAAACGTCTAGACTGAATTACCTGTGAAGGCCATGACAAAGACACAGATGGAGACGACCCAAGACACTCTGCTGTTGGTTTCATTAAAGTCTGTCATGAGGTCCTGGAGGAAGATCCCAAAAATCTTGATGATGCCATAGGTGAAAACCTCCACGAAGAAGAAGGCTGCAGCCACCAGCCAACCCCAGCCTCCATCTGGCACCTCATCGTACACGTTGGGGCTCGTGCAGCCCTTCAGGGGAGACATTATTCCTGTCATGATGCACACTGGTGTTTCTGTAAATGTAAGCAAAGTTACAGTACAGACCGTTTTAGGTATGATGTAATTTCCACACCGGCTTTGATGGAGTGCCCTTGTCAACTCAACACCAGGCTGTGTTTGCAAGCCGCTCATGTCTTTAATCGGCTCTGTCTCCTAGATTATTTTACCTTTCAAGGTGCTACAACTCAGTTTGCATAAAACATTTGTTATGTAACCACTGTTTGGATATTAGAGAAAAATGGGAGTGCCAGAGCCAAGCAACACTTTCAAATATATATATATATATATATATATATATATATATATTATTATTATTATTATTTCATATACATATATATATATATATATATATATATATATGTGTATTGTAATACAAATTATATATATATATATATATATATATATATATATATTATTTCACCTTAATGGAAAAAAAGAACCTATTCACTGGCATTAAAGTGAAATTACTGAACCTACACATAGGAGCCTGATAAAAATGCTCATTTTAGCAGAAAATTTCAAATAGCACTTGGGATCTGAACTCTTCATATAAATATATATTAATATACACATTAATATACATATTAATGTATATTTTACTTTCACAAGATAGTGTCTATATACACTAATACACTTTTCAAGACATGGACTGTTTTAACTAGTGCTGTCAAACGATTAATCGCGATTAATCGCATCCAAAATAAGTTTTTGTTTACATAATATATGTATGTGTACTGGATATATAAATACACACACATACAGTATATATTTTGAAAATATTTACGTTAATATTTTTATATATTTATATCATTATATTTTATATGAACATAACATTTTTCTTAAATATATACATGCACGTGTTTGTATTTATATATACATAATAAATAAACAGTAAACACTCATATATTGTGTAAACAAAAACTCGCGATTAATCGTTTGACAGCACTAGTTCTAACTATCAAGACACAATATATAATGTATAGGCACTGTTATAAGCCAAAAAATGACCTAGCTGACTATCATATCATGGGCAATATAGTAAGTCGCAATAAGTAACTTTATCAGGGCATGTCCTCAGACGCAGTGCAGCAGGACTGAACCGCGCGTGCTCAGTTACTCCAGCGACTCACATTACTGTCTGTGAAAACAGATTACTCGAAAACGTGAATCACATACCCCCTAACTTTTTTTTTCTTTTTTTTTTTACCGTATTTAAAATAAATAAATAAATAAGAAATGACTTCTTAAGGCCTATATCTTCACTAGATAAACGTGGCAGTCACGTGCGCCACAAATACAATATAGTTTGAGTATAAATCCTTTTAACTTACCGAAACGTTGAAGAAACTGAGGAAAACTCGGCGTATTGAAAGAAAACGAAAATCTAGAGAGCTAGCAGGCTTCTCTGTTGAAGAACATCTCTCTGAGCATCAGTCACTTCTGAGGAGAAAGACTACCGAGTGAAGACGACCCGGCTCAAATATATCGTTTCTAGCTTATGTTTGACTTCATTAACAATTTGTAAACATTGAAATTATAACTAGATCAAGTACTATGTGCCAGCTCTCTGTCTCTGTTTCCTCTTACTGAAGCTTGGCAGATTTTATACCGGCTGGAGCCGGTCTTCAGGCGCGCGTGCGCGACAGCTGTACTACAGAGAGTCGGGAGCGCGCTGGGAACCGAGCTCAAATCTCACCTGTCTGTGTTTACACAGGACAAACACACGAAGAGCTCGTTTGCAAAAACAGATAAATCATGTGGTTGTTTGTTTTTTGATCCTGCATTCCAGTTATCATCAATCAAACCGCAGTTGGGTTGTTTGGATGAAATAATATTAACTATAAAATAATACAGCTAACTAACACAATAAAAACATGATAACACAGTAAAAAAAAAAAAAATGATTCATGAAGCTTAATAAAAACGGAGTTATCTGTTTTTGCAAATAAACTCTTCATATCCTGCTGGAGACAACGTGGAGTCAACGTGTCACAGCAGATTGTGTTATTTAACCGCGACCTCACTTAACCTGTGTTCTGTGGAAATACAGGTATTTCATAAATAGTTTAGTTACTGATGACAGTCACTCAAGAGTCTTGTGAGGAGGATCACAGCAGTGGCTCTGCGAGGGCGCGAGCGCCTCGTGCACGCGCAGCATGACTGGAGCCTCTGCCGGGTAAAACAGGTTTATTCCAGTTCTGCCTCCAGCACGAGCTGCCTCCTAAAGATTCCGCTGTCAGCCGGCCTTTACTGACACCTTGTAAACATAGAGGGAACATCAACATTCAGTAACACCTTTCGAAGAACTCCTTCGAACCAAACTCTTAACGTTCTTCTTGTTATTTTTTGTTTTGCCGGCGGTGACGTCACTCGCGCATCCTGCGCGTTTCCACAGACACGCTGCTGACGTCACGCGCGTGAAGCGGCAAAACTGCGGGAAACTTTTAGCGGTAGTAATGCAAACCTTGCTCTCCCGATTCATGAATAGCTGTATATCTGTAACCCGCAAAACTATTTGAAAAACTACTACCCGCATTTAAAACAAGCTTAGTGCTGTTGCGCAAACATAAAAGATACTGATAACTTCAAAAAGTTCAGGGAGGGACACACACAGTGTGGTTTTATTTTACGCTTTGCATCTAATTTAATATACATATTTTTGCAGTAAAATTGATATTATCAGCACAACTTTAAGTAAACAGTTAATTGACAAATTACACAATTTCGTAGTCTTCTACAGTTCCAAAAGCTTCAAATTCGTGTAAAATCTGATATTTATGTTCTCTAGCGTGATTGAGATGATCCAAAGAGCATATTGAGCTTCGATGGAGGAACATTGACCGTACAAATGTACAAATAATTCACAAATTTAATCTGATTTTGAATAGTGACTTAGAAATAGTGCAGAATCTGAAATATTTCTTTCTCATTTTACATCATAATGTTTCTTTTATCTTCAAAACCCTTACAATTTCTGCTTGCTTCCAGTTAAAAAGTTAAATGATCTTTTGAATCCCCGAGGTCTTCTAAATCATTTCTCTTTGCCAGTGGTCAGGTTATGCATTTATCTTTACAGAGGACTGTCATTTATGGTGAGAGATAAGTAACCTAACTGTTACCTAAGAACGTCTTGTGTCACTGTCTTTCATAATGGAGAGTGCTTGTGTTGTGATCAGCACACAAAGCGAAGCAGCATTGTTTATATCTGGTTTCTTATCTACAGTTGCCATAGATTAATAGAATGTATCTCAAACTTTTTTATGAGTGTACTGGACACTTTTCACATTAGTTGACTTGTCCAATATTCAGCCACGTCATGAATTATCCTCGCTTGTTCTTTATGGAAACATTTTCCATATGTCAAAATATACAAATATTTATGGCATAGGCCACTCAGATATTTTAAACGGACCCTCTGGCATTAGATCAAGTCAAGTTTTCTGAACTCCTGTTTGAGAAACACTCAAGTAGAATGTAAGTAAATTAATCACTTGAGTCTCCAAATATTTGTCCTTATGTTGCATTTTTCTATTTCTATGTATTTTCCTAAGATTGTTTATCATAGAAACCTTAGCAGGATTAATTATTATCATCAAAATATGCTGTTACACACTAGAGTTCACCATAACAAGAGTTCATATGATCATTATATGCTGATTTACAATGTCTGGTTAAATTATAGCACTGTGTACCTTCAGACCCAACAAACAAGGTCACAGTGCAACACTGCTGTGTGCTCCTCACAATAAAATGCTGACCATCATGCCATTTTAACTTTACTACAGTGTGAAAGCAAAGGTGAAAGTATAGCACTGAGTTAAAGCACATGACCGTTAAACACACTGGTCTGATTCATCGATAACGGGTAGATTGATAATGGATTACTTAAAATGTCCTTGTAAAGAAACTTGGGAGTTACTGTTTAAGAGTTATTATTATCATTTCAGTAACTTCCAGAAGATGTATCACAGGCATTTGTGTCTATGCCAAACCCTGTAAATATAAGCACCAGACATCAGTCGGTTTGTAGTGGGATATTGTTCAGTACCTTGGACAGCTCATTTATCACGCACACCAGGGCCATTTTTTGATATTCAAATGTTCTTATGCAAATACTTGATGATAGGAATGCCTAAAAACTGTAGTGTGTGTTTGTTTTAGCACTTTTAGGTAAATAGGTCAAATTTTATTATCAATATACCATTACGGGGGCGGGCAGTCGTGGCCTAATGGATAGAGAGTCGGACTTGTAATCCAAAGGTCGCAGGTTCGAGTCTCGGGTCCGGCAGGAATTGTTGGTGGGGACACTGAATAATCAGTGGTTTCTCCTCCTTCAATACCACGACTGAGGTGAGACCCTTGAGCAAGGCACCGAACCCCCAACTGCTTCCCAGGCAAAGCAGCATTGGCCGCGCGCGTGTGTGCGCACGCACTTGGATGGGTTAAATACAGAGCACAATCTGCATTTTTATCATGGGGGGCTTCAAAAGGTTCTAGATATTAAAGGCCCTTCTTCAGGTATTAGTGACTCTATGGCCCTGTCCCAAATGGAACACTTCATGTGCACTTTCGGTCTTGTGGACTTACAATGGGCGCCGCGTGCGCGTGTCCGTTAAATCCACAAGACCGTAGGGTGTCTCAATCGTCATTTTAGCGTTCAAAAGGGTGCTCGCGAGCGCCCCCTCTGCGGCCGTTATGCGCCCTCGATCCGCACTTCTGCCGAGCCCGCACTGGGGCGAGCTCCGCTGCAGACTTCTACCCAACAGTCAAAGCGGCATTACGTCACGAAAGTGCGGACTCAGAGGAAGACCGTGAGGGTTTAGGGTGCCATTTGGGAAAGGCCTATGTTTCTTATTCCTCCTCCAGATGTGTATTGCTTCCCTAATTTTTGATAGAATATTTTGCATTTGTTAATAAATATATTTTTCATAAGACTATAGCTCAGCCCTACAATATAAATATTCATAGAGAGGAATACTAAAAAAACAGCATCACTCTAAAGCATGTTCATTGTAGTGCTTTCTAGGTACATCAAATTACCTTAATTTATGTATTTATTCTAAGTGAGCCATTCTTAGAATCTGTTTTCATTCTGTTGAAGGCAAAACATTTTAACCAGCACATATACTTTTTTTTTTTGTTATAAACTGTAATATGTTTCTTAATTGAAATGAAACATAACAGTATATTTAAGGGGCCGTATTATTGTCGGCTAATTATGTTTTACATACTGCTTTGCTGCACATGTTGTTGAGCATGAAGCTGCATTGTTGACTTTGAATAGATTGATTATTGATTATTGCTCATTGCTGAGAGAAGCATGGATTATTTCAGACTGTGTATAAAATGCATTTAAACTCATAAATGCAAATCTTATTGGATATCATTAGTAGCTTTAATATCCTTAAGCATTAGCATATACAGCAAGGGCAGAGAATAATACATGAATTCTCCCATGGAAATGACCTCAGAAGTTGAACACAAAGCTCTGTGGGATCAACAAAGTTGTTTTGACTGGATAATGCCCAAAGCTCAACATGTTCTTTTGCCTTTCAAAACAAATAATGATCAGTGTGACTCTTCACAGCACTACAGTGCTCATGTTCACATGAAAAAAAAAAGAAGTTTTTCTAAGGTTATCTTGTTCACATTCTGTCATCAGGGGAATAATCCGGTCTTAATTATTTCATATTTGTACAAGCCACATATAGTATGCTGTTGACCATATATATATATGGTCTATATGGCAGACTCAAACTGCATAGGCTTCATGTGTATTGATATGAAAGATAGGAACTCTCTGTGGAAGTGGGCCTGACCATGTAAAATGTGGGTAATGAAAACAAAACAAATTCATTAAAATCAACTTAGATTATCTAATGTGACCTATGGTACAAATCTGACCTAAATGACAGAAATGTTCATGGTGTCCTTAGTCTTTCTCCAATTTCATTAGACTTTATCAGGTTGAGTGTTGATTACTCTGATTTGTCTGACAACTCAAGACAAAACAAGCTGTTTAAAGTCACGAATAACATGCGTATTGAATTATAATATATGATAAGATATAATTATAAAACATTTTTGACAGTATTCTCTTTTGCTCACCAAGAAGTACAGTAATGTAATAGTGTTGCATTCCATATTATTATTATATAAATATTATTACAATTTTAAACAGCTATGTAGTAGTACATTTCTATGTAATTTATTCATGTGATGACAAAGCTGAATTTTCAGCATCATTACTCCATTCTTCAGTGTCACATGATCCTTCAGAAATCATTTTATTTACGCTGATTTGCTGCTCAAGTAACATTTCTCATTTTTAAAATGTTGTGTTGCTTTTTTTTTGTGTGTGTGTGTGTGGAAACAGAGATGTTTTCCAAAGTCCAAAAACAGCATATACTTAAAATAGAAATCTTTTTTGTAACGTTAATGTCTTTACTGTCATTTTTGATCAAATTAAAGCATCCTTGCTGAATACAAGTGGTAAAAAAGAACTTTTGATTGAAAGTGTCTATTCTAATCCGACGAAGAAAAGACTACAGGAGACAGGAGGTGTTTTGCATAATTTCATTCCTAATAGATTTCCTACATAATTCATTTCTTTTTTTTATCTTTTGGTCTTGAGCAATCCAGCAAAATACTTTGCACTCTTACAAGTAGTATCATAGGCACATACATACAAAACATCCCGTTGTATTAGTATTCAGGATGGTAACATGTAAACATATTAAGTATCAATACAGCAAAACACATGTATAAAAAAGTAATCCCTCTTCTCTTATGATTCAATATGATGGTGTTATAAATTAAAAGAATAAAATGCTACAGTATAGACTGAATTACTACAATGTGTTACGTAACTAGAACAATATGTGGTTATATTTCAGTCATGCACCTCATTTATAACACACCCTTCAGGGGTCTGAGTGACAACGACCCAAATCCCTGATCAACTCAATTTAAGATATTATCATTTCAACCGTTCCTTTAATAATTTAGCACCCTGAAGTTAGTTTTTTTTTATTTGTTTGTCCTTGCTCATGCACTGAGGATCCTCCTGTGACAGCTGCAGCCTCCACCTGTTCTCTACCCTCTCACGGTCGTCTCCCTTTGCCTCGCCCAGATCCATCACGGCACCAATTTATCTACCGGAAACCAGAACAGAGCTTTATTGTTCCCTCGGCCATGGGTGTGTTATAGACAGATACAAATCTCAACAGGAGCTAGCTGAGAACATGTCTGACACATATCAGTTAGCCATAATGACATTTTAGTACACCACTATGACACTTGGAAGGTATATAAACGCAATAGCAATGGCATCTGAGTATGTCAGTCCAAACTGACTTCCTATAAATGATTAAATCCTTCTGAGTCCTGAGCTCGTCCATTTAAAGGAATAGTTGTTCTCCCAAAAATGAAAAGTTGCTGAGAATTTACTCACCCTCAGGCTATCCAAGATGTAGATGAGTTTGTTTCTTCATCAGAACAGATTTTGAGATATTTAGATTTACATCACTTGATCACCAATGGATCCTCTGCAGTGAATGGGTGCCGTCACAATGAGAGTCCAAACAGCTGATAAAAGTATAAAATAATGACTCAAGTCCATCAATTAATGTCTTACACGCTGGTTTTGCTTTATAATTGATGGACTAGGGTCTTGTGGATTGCTTGTGGATTATTGTGGTGTTTTTATCACCTGTTTGGAGACTTATTTTGACGGCACCCATTCACTGCAGAGGATCTATTGGCGAACTAGTAATATGGACAGAGGTGCGTACATTTTCAGCAAATTTTTATTTTTGGGTGAACTATCCCTTTAAGCATCTGAAACTACCATTTCAGCTCTGTCAAAACAAGTTAGGAAGTGTTAGTGTTAACAAGGCCTGTTGGACAACAATAAGTGCTCCACCTTGTGGAGTTAAGTGAGCACTGCATCAATATAAAGCATCATTTCTAGTTTCTCCTCTTGATCTTGAGATCTTTTGCATTGTAAAATGTGATTAATACATTGAGATTTGTTCAGATGTAGCATGTTTAAGCTGAAATACTCCTGTATGTTGTGTGTGTGCATAGACAAAAATGTGTTTAAGATCATGCCGTTTAGACTAAAACAGAAAAAGAGCTCTCATCATAGTTACATAGTTATCTTATGTAGCAATGATGATGAATGAACCCAACATTTACTGCATCAAAAAGGCCAACAGAATGTCAAAGACAAATAACTAGTGGATTTAATGCATTGTTCATTGTCCTGTCTGTGCACAAACAAACAAATTAGTCATCTAACTTGTGCTCATGTCCATGTATATAAGATCAGAAACATCATTAGACTACAACAGCAACAGCAGGTTTAGTGTCAGAAAATGTATTTCATCATCTAAGATGAATACAGATCATGTGGAACACTTTTTAATGATTTTTCACTGCCGTTAAATATAAACCAATAGGCTACATATACAGATTTTTTATGCTTTTGAAAGAAGTCTCTTATTCTCTGTATAAGGCTACGTTTTATTTATTTAAACATGTAAAAAAGTAATATTGTGAAATATTATAACAGTTTTCTATTTGAATATATTTTAAAATGTAATTTATTCCTGTGTTGACAAAGCTGAATTTTCAGCATCATTTCTTCAGTCTTCAGTGTCACATGATCCTTCAGAAATCATTCTAATATGCTGATTTGATGCTCAGGAAACATTTCTTATAATTATATTATTAACAGTTGTGCTGTTTCATATTTTTTTTAAACTTTTGTTTTCAGAATTATTTGATGAATAGTTCAAAAGAACAGGATTTATTTGAAGTAAAAATCTTTTTTAACGTTACAAATGTCTTTACTGCCACTCTTGATCAACGTAATGCATCCTTGCTGAATAAAAATATTAATATCTTTAAAAAAAAACATTTTACTTCCCCCAAACTTTTGATAGTAGTGTATGTCATCACATACTAGTTATATGAACTTCTGATATTTAGTAATAATGATTAAGCTTTAAGTGTTCCACTTTGTCTGTATTCACCCAGAACTTACATGAATGTAGCATTATTTCAGTCTAAATACATTATAATACCACTGAAATATATACTTCATTATTTCATACATCAAAGGAGTAATGTTTGGAGTGATATTTGTCTTTTATGTTGTGTAATAGACAACATACTCATCTTCTGATGTGATTAAACTGCAACATTTGGTCCTGGTAAAATGCATTATTATGAACTGCTTTCTGTCATCAGACCTGAATGGGCTGGTGTTGGTTTGGTTAAAGACAATAAATCAAACTTAGTTTGAGTGCTTGTGGACAGAGGGACAAGACAAGCCCGTACACTGGAATGCACCACCGCCGCTTAGACGTGGGGAGGTTAGCGAATGCTCACGGGAGGAAATTCCGTTTCGTCGTCCAGACACACAGGCCCTGCTGCAAACTCGTGCTCGGGAATCACCTCACCCTTCTTAGCTCCCCCATCCTCTGAGTAGCCTGAGACGAACACAGTTGGGCAATCATGAAAAAGAGTTCACATTTGGAACCGTGTGCGTTTGAGTGTGCCGTGGTACCTGTGAGAGTGGCTGTAACGGGTCCAGAGGTGGGGATGGCCACAGTGGCAGCATAGGACTGGCATGCTTGCGGTGGCTCCGTGAGCTCGGATTTCTCAGTCTCCTCCCAATCCTTATCTGATCCAAACAACCTAGGGGTTAAAGGCCATATTGGTAAGTTTTAGCAAAATAAGGTCAGTGCCTATACTACTGAAATAGACATTAATGTTGTGTTCTACCTTATAAATTGCACACAGTCATGGCCCAAAGTGAATTATGAAACTAGTGTGCTTTAAAAATAAGTTACTATCTACCACAAGGAGATCTCTTGTTCATGAATGAGCTGAATGAACTGGGTCATCTCATTCATGATGAGGATTTGCTCATGTGACATCTGAGACAATCTTATTCACAGCAATAAAGGAAAAGGGGCAGAAGATGTACAAATGTGCAAAAAATTACTGATGACCATGAACCAGTTACATTGCATAATTAATAGAACTATTATTCAGCCCGAAAGAAAAATAAAGGGAGAAAAATGATAGATTGTAAACAACAAAAACATGTATATGTGTGTGTGTGTGTGTGTACTGGTTTTTGTGGTTTACGGGGACAAAATTTGTTTAATGACATGGGTATGACAGAGGTATTACAATTTGAAGGTGGTTTATGAGGACACTGCCTATGTCACCGTAATTCAAAAGGCTTAAAAAACATACTAAATGGTGTTTTTTTGAAAATCTAAAAATGCACAAAGTTTCCTGTAAGGGGTAGGTTTAGGTGTAGGGTTGATGTAGGGCATTAGCCCATACAGTTTGTACGGTATAAAAACCATTACGCCTATGGAGAGTCCCCGTAAACCACAAAAACAAACGTGTGTGTGTGTGTGTGTGTGTGTGTGTGTGTGTACACACTTCAAAATTATAATTAATTATTTTTGTTGTTTACAATGTTATTTTAGTATTATTTATATACTTCATATTTTTATATTTTCAGTTCTGATTTTAATTTAGGTTTAAGTTTTGGTCATTTTTTAGATGATTTTGTCATTTTTATTTTTTAACATTTCTATTTAGCTTTATTTTTATTTCAGATTTAGTTTTAGTACTTTTAATATTTCACCTTTAATTGCAAAGGCAAAATTTCTAAGTTTCATTTTAGTTTAAGTTTAAGCAATTTAGTTATTTGCTTTTGTCATTTTTATTAGCTTTTTATTAGTTTATATTTCTGTTTAGTTTTGATTTATTTTTAATATAGATTTAGTTTGACTAATTTTAATACTTGTAAAACTTTTAGTTGACAAGGCAAGTTTTGTTTTAGTATTTCATCTTTTTCATCTAATATTTACACTTTATTTAAAGGTTAAGGTTTCACCCAAAAATGAAAATTCTGTCATCATTTACTCACCTTCAAGTTGTTTAAGCCCTGTATAAATGTATTTCTTCTGTTGAACACAAAAGAAGATTTTTTTTTTAAATCCCCATTGACTTCCATAGTATTTTTTCTATACTATGGAAGTTAATGAGGACCATCAACTGTTTGGTAACCCATAATCTTCAAAATATCTCCTTTTGAGTTCAACAGAAAAAAAGAAACTCAGGTTTGGAATAACTTGAGGGTGCGTAAATGATGAGAGAATATTCACTTTTGGGTGAACTATCCCATTAAGCTTTATTTTAATTGACAATTTTTTTTAAATAAATGTAGTTACAAATTGCTCCTTTTCAAGTAATTAAAAGTCTGGCTGACTCACTCTTAACACACAAAAATACAGACACTAGTCGCCACCCGCTGGCTTAAGGATGTAAAATGTAAAATGCAAAAAAAACCACAAAAAAAACGAGTCAGTGAACAAATCAGTGATCCACTCTAAATTATTTTTTGAAAAAGTTTAAAAGACTCAATCTTTGAACTTGTCCAGTTTTACTTTGAAATCAGACTCTTTTTCCAGTTAAAAAAAGAGTGATGACTCACCTGTGGTTCTGCACCAGAGTGCATTCACCCCCATCTTGGGGATCAATGTTATAGATGAATAGCTGCCCATCAGAGGAGGCCACAAGCAAACGTGGAAGCTTCTGGATTCTGATTGGTCAGGTGAAAATCTTGAATCAGGTTTTTTTTCTCAGTAAATACAAGGTTAAACTTTGTAGATTGCTGTGTAATGAGTGCAGGACTCACGTTGCCAGGGCACAGACATTCTTCTGACCCGCCACCTGGAGCCGGACGGTGGCAAAGGCTCGGTCTTGACTCATCATGCCTGACACCTGTGCTGGGAGGTAGCTACTGGCTGCTGTGAACATCTTACCTACATATGCTGACCAAGAGGGAGCTTCCTCCTCCCCACTGCGAGAGAGACACACACAAACACAAACACTGACAAAGTTAAGACTTGTCAGTAAAAGCAAACGTTCTGACTCATTCGTTCAGTTGTTAATTAAACAAAGTGAGAGCAAAGAGCATTTTCAGTACCTTGGGCTGTGCTGTTCAAGCTTGAAAATGTGCACCGTCTCTGTATTGCTTGAGGCACAGAGGAACTGAGCATCCGGGCTGAAGGAAAGGGAGCTGATGTTGACATACCTTTGGTGACGCAGACACATACAAAGGTCAAAAACGTGAAGAAAAACCGACTCACACATACCACAGTTCACACAAACACCACCAACACTCATTTTCTTCTTCTGTATGATCAAAGTATCTTCACGGTTCACTGTGAGCTTTGAATCATCATCACTGTACCTTTTCATCCCGCGCCGGAACTCAAACAAGCGCAGTCCCTCTGGAATGGAGAAGACTCGAATCACTGTGCCCTAAAAAAGCAGAAAAGAAGTGGACAGATCAAAAACAAATCTGTGTTGCATTTCACCAAAAAAAAAAAAAAATTATTATATTAAAATTATATTTTGCCTAAAGAATACTGAAGCCTATTTTAGGAACATTTTATTTACCAATTCAGCTCTTTTGCCACAAATTCCCAGCCTGGTTATACAGTCATGGCCAAAAATATCGGCACCCTTGGTAAATATGATCAAAGAAGGCTGTGAAAATTAATCTGCATTGTTAAACTTTCTGATCTTTTATTTAAATAATTCACAAAAATCTAACCTTTCATTGGATAATAAGAATTTAAAATGGGGAGAAATATCATTATGAAATAAATGTTTTTCTCTAATACACACTGGCCACAATTAACGGCACCCTTTTATTCAATACTTTTTGAAACCTCCATCTGCCAAAATAACAGCTCTAAATTTTCTCCTATAATGCCTGATGAGGTTAGAGAACACCTGACAAGAGATCAGAGACCATTCCTTCATCCAGAATCACTCCAGACCCTTTAGATTCCCAGCTCCATGACGGTGCTGCTTCTCTTCAGTTCACCTCACTCATTTTCTACAGGGTTCAGGTCAGAGGACTGGAATGGCCATAGCAGAAGCTTGGTTTTGTGCTCAGTGACCCATTTTTGTGTTGTTTTTGAGGTTTGTGTTTGGATTATTGTATGGTTGGAAGATCCAAACATGGCCCATTATAAGATTTCTAACAGAGTCAGTCACTTATTGATTTTTTTATCTGTTGGTATTTGATAGAATCCATGATGCCATGTGTCTAAACAAGATGTCCAGGACCTCCAGCAGAAATATAGGTCCACAACATCAAAAATACAGCAGTATATTTCATTGTACACATGGGGTACATTTTATCCCTGTGTTCACCAAACCCATCTTGAGTGTCTGCTGTTTTTTAATTTCATCTGACCATAGAAGCCAGTCCCATTTGAAGTTCCAGTCGTGTCTGATAACTGAATATGCTGGAGTTTGTTTTTAGATGAGCTAGGAGAATTTTTCTTGAAACCCTCCCAAACAACACGTGGTGATGTAGGTGCTGTTTGACAATTTTTTTTTTTAAGGTTTTCTGACCCCGAGACTCAACTATTTTCTGCAATTCTCCAGCTGTGGTCCTTGAAGAGTCTTTAGCCACTCAAACTCTCCTTCTCACCGTGCATTAGGACGATATACACACACGTCCTCTTCCAGGCAGTTTCGTAACATTTTCTGTTGATTGAAACTTCTTAATTATTGCCCTGATGGTGGAAATGGGAATTGTCACCGCTCTAGCTCTTTTCTTAAAGCCACTTCACTAATTTGTGAAGCTCAGTTATCTTTTGCTGCACATCAGAAATATATTCTTTGGTTTTTCTCATTGTGATGGATGATTAAGGGAATTTGGGCTTTGTTTTCCCTCCTGTTTATATTTCTGTGAAACAGGAAGCCATGGCTGGATAATTTCATGTTCATAATCACCCTGGAGTGCTCAAAATTGTGAATATGAATGGGAATATACTTCAGAGATATTTTACTCATAAGAATTTCTAGGGGTGCCAATAATTGTGTCCAATGTGTATTTGAGAAAAACATTTATTTCATAATGAGATTTCCCCCCATTTTAAATTCTTATTATCCAATGAAAGGTTAGATTTTTGTGAATTTTTTAAATAAAAGATCAAAAGGATTAACAATGCAGATTAATTTTCACAGCCTTCTTTGTTCATATTTACCAAGGGTGCTGATATTTTAGGCCATGACTGTATGTCTGAATATGTTCAATTGATTTCATATTTTAATTCACCCCTTAAACAACAGTTTGTTTGTTTTTTACCATTTTTAGAAAAATTTAGATATATGAGGTAGCTTCATTTAAAAAGTGTGATTTGTAGTCCTGGAAGTCCATGTAGATTAATAAAATCTTACAACTCCATGGGCATGTTTATATATTTTATGAATATTAATTTTTTTTTAATTATTCCAAGCTTTAAAATATTTTATTGGGTAGAAATTTTGAGTAAAAAATATTTTTAAAAACCCTTAACCTTAATTCTTATCCAATAAATCAAGAACAACTGGAGAGGTCATGGGGCCTTTGAAATTTTTTTGTGGACATTGAGGGGCCTTGGAGTCAAAAAGCCTTGGAGTGGCATTAAAAACATTTACATTAAAAAAGTAAAATAAACAATTATTATAATTATAACAAAATATTATAATATGATTTTCTTTGTATTTAAATCAACATAAAAAAAACTTTGCAATTTACGTAATATTTCTTTTTTGCATAACAGTAAGAAAATCAGATTTTTTTTGCATTATGGTAATGGCAGTTTGGGATGTTCTTAAAATAATCTGAATTCAAAAAACCTTAAAGCATTAAAGCCAGAGTTTCTTTCCTTTGGATTTAGGGTGAAACATGACCCAGACATGTTCTTGACCAGTTTTGTGAGGTTCACTTGGCTGTGTGTCTGTATAATAAACAGTGGCTCTTTACCCTTTCAGAAGCACTGGCCAGTTTGCTGCCGGAAGCACTGAAGGTGATGGCAGCCAGTGGACTGTCATGAGCTGGAATCATGGTCACAGTGCTCTGAGTAAAAGAAGAGACACAAACACACAACAAAGAAAAAGATTCATATAGTGCATCAGGACTAAAGATTAGGCATTTGTCTCATGTACAGCAACTAACTGAAACCAAAAGGAACTGCCAAAATGAGCAGCAAAACTGGTTCTTGGCCAGTATTTTTACCAGATTGTTGGCATCATAGACAATAATTTCTCCGATGGTGTCACTTCCTGGATATGCCAGGAAAGAGTTGGAATGGTTCATGGAGAGAGCACAGAGACCTACAGAAACACATAGGTGGCCACACATAAACACAGTGTACAGATTAATATTTTAATATTCAAATCGATTTATAAAATATAAATTATAATTCTAGATTTTTCAGTTCACTTACCTGATGGGTTGGATGGTGTGTTGAGAAGGGTCTTCAGGAGTTTCATGTCTTTTATATTGTGGATATAAATGGATTCCTCCAGACAGACAACCAGTCTCTGCCACGAAAAACACACAAAAACAAATGAAACATTCTGTAACAAACCAAACATGCTCATTTCCACATTTCTAAGCTAAACTATTAAAGAGCAGAGACAAACATTCATCTCATCCAGGAGCTGTATAATTGATAATTGGCAGGTGTTTTGCGGCAGCACAGCTGTGTTGTGTTTACCTGTCTGTTTAGACGCACTGCAAGAATGTTGTTCGAGTAGCTGTAGTTGCAGATCTCTGTGCCCTTTTTGAAGTGGTAGACATTCATGCGACATGGCATGGACTGACTCACCACCACAACCAGGCTGCTGGAGAAAAGCCTTTCTACGATATACACGTCTGGAGTTTCTGCTGAAGGGGAGCAGAGAAAAGGACACGTTAGCAGCAATATAAAGTAAACAAGCCACATACAAACACATGTAGTTGATGTACAAGCACTTTGTGGTCATGTTAAAAGTCAAGTCTAGTCACCTTTATTTATGCAGTGCTTTACACAATAGGGATTGCCTCAAAGCAGCTTCACAGTAAGAAACAGGAAAATAATGCAAATACTAATAAATGATGCAAACGTCTTTAAACATGAGACAAATTCTGCTGTAAAGCAGCTCTAACAAGACATTATCTAGCTCGAATCAGTTTAGTGATTCAGTTCAGTTAAGTGAATGTGTAAAGTTGTAAGGTCCACGCACTTGGCCCAAAGAAGGTATCCAATGATGGATGAAGGTTTCTTGCGTGTCCGGTCTTTTCAGCGTGCAAAGTTATTAGATTTTAGCTCAATTCTAATCTGACTCCATTTTATTATGACCTCGAATTTAAGTTGAAATGCAAATTGGTTCGGCTGTTTCTAATTATTCTTCTTCTGACATTTGATTATTCTAGTTAACTCTTTACTTTATTACTCGTTCATTAGGAATCTATGTCGCTCAGGGTGTATCATGCCGGCCGATGTACATGTACCCCACGGTCACAAACCCTCCAGTCTGATCATTAGTCAGAGGTTATGATAACTATTTAATAGACCGCTTCATGCTTGTCATTTTTAAATAGTGGTTCTGTTTAGCCCCCTACAGTCACCTATCTAACAACTTACTTAGAGCTCAAACAATAATCAGAGGTGATACTTCAGTAGTGTTTCTATCTAGCCCCCTATAGTTAGTCTAACTACATAACAACTTAACTAAAGCTGAGACAATAACCAGAGGTTATGGCTAGCACTATGAAATATGCCCAAACCATGCTAGTATCTCAATAGTATTTTATCTAGCCCCCCATAGTTAATGCAACTGTATAACAACTTAACTAAAGTCAAGCAGTTAGTCAGAAATCTAGAAACTCACCTGATGTGCCCCATGCTCCATCTAACCTGAGATCTAGTCTGTGCTAACCCTGGACGCATGTTTGCCGTAACATCACTTCACTTAATCTACTTGAGAAAATCATTTCAGAGTAAGTCAGAATAAAATCAAATGTAACAATTTATTATCAGTCAGGTAAATATGTATTGTGTCAATTATACAGCCAATTTAAAGATATCAAATCAACATAAAACATCAAAATCTCAAAGTTGAATCTAAGAGTAACATGCATACCTAACTTGAGAAAAATACATAGTATGAAATATGCAAACACACTTCATCCTATGGGCTCATTCCAGCTAGAGAAAGGCCCCGGTCCTTTTGCAACATTTCCTTAAGTACTTCAGACCAAGACCAACATCCCCCGAAATGGAGACAGCAGCTAACACTTGGAATTTGCATTGATTGAGTTAACACCTTTTGGGACAAAAGGTAATTTTGCATGAAAACCACCGGAAACTGACCCACCCTCTACAGTATGCAAAATATCTCTAAACTCTTAGGATCTGTATTACCTTTAAGTTTACTTCTTGTAAGAATGAGATCATTGTACCAGACGCTCTGAGACAATTCAAATGATACCAAACATGACTGTAAATATCATTTGCATTATATTCTACTATTGATCATTCTGAGTGAGCTGAGTGAAGGGAAGGATGGGTGAGGGGAAGGAAGGGGATAAAAAGGAACTAATGCATATGTGAGAGAGGCGTTTTCCCGCATTTTCTCTCAGTGGGATGTGGAGACAGATGTCTGTATGTTAATACACTGTGTGTGTGTTGTCCATCTCAGCAGTTCAAAGTGTCTGAGGTTCTGTAATTCTTACAAAATTCATAAATTATAAAACAATTAATTTGACTATATGTCATTCTGGAAAAGTCAATAGTGTCAATCTTCAGCTCAAGACTGTTTAATTTTATTTAAATTCAGTTTAATAACAGTGTCAGTGTTGCAAAATCCATCCATTATGAAACAAATTGGATTCAGCTGTAAAGCAGCGCTATAAAGATAACACTGTCATTATCCAGTTCAATTCAGTTCAAGTTTTGTTCTAATCTGACAGTGTCAGTGCGGTCCAGTCCATAATGTTGCTGATGTGTCTTTTAAACCTCAAGTAAGCAAGCCAAAAGTGACAATGGAAAGGAACCCAAACTCCATCAGATGACAGAAACAGAGATAAAAGCAACATGTAAAGAGGTAGCAACATCCACAAAAATTCTGCCATTATCTGTCATGCAAATCATTGTGTGAATTTAAAATTGAAGTCATTATGTACCTTTAATAATGAGTGTAAATGAAGAGTTAATTTGGAAAAACAGATAACTCCATTTTTAACAATTCTCAGAAATCATGTTTTTTCATTGTGCTTTCCAATTAATCTCAATCAAACTGCAGTTGGGTTATTTTGACTAGGTTAAAAAATAACTAAAAAAACAGCTAACTAACACAATAAAACACAATAAAAACATGATAACATAATAAAAAACATGATTTTTGAAAATTTAAAAAAAACGGAGTTATCTGTTTTTTGCGAATAAACTCTTCAAGTGTTCTTTTTGAAGAAATAGAAACATACAGGTTGTCAGTGATATGAGACCGTGGTAAATATTTAATTTTTTGATTCTTCTAACTTCAAAATGTTGTTATTTTTTAATTCAGACTCTTTATTTACCATTACCATATTCTAACCCTATGACTTTCCAAGCATACCTTTTATTTTGCATACATTAGCAAAACAAGCTGTTTCTCTGGCTTCAGCTTTTTACCAGCCAGAAATCTTTGAATGACTTTGTTGTGGACTGCAGATACGATCTCAAACACAAAAGGGTGTTGCCACCAGGTAAAATGAATCAACAGGCTATTTTGACTCCATTAAAACAGACAGGACAACTTTAAAACCTCTAGGGCAAGTTTATCACAACGCCGTTACTAACAGCACAACCACAGATCACATACATGTTTTGAGAGACAACTCTTTATATAAAATGACTCCAAAGTCAAATTTCTTCTCATTTCTTTCTCAACACAATACAAAGGAAATGAGATGGCATTTTCAGTTTATCTGGTAAGTGGCTACACCCTATGATGATGACTACATTATATGGCGCGTGCTGGTTCCACCTATCGCATGGTAGTTTGGCAGACAACCATAAATGCCCGTTATATCACATTTAAACTTAAAAAAGAATGGGAGAATGTCTCACTGCTCTCATGAATGCAGTCCAGTTTGTCCACGGAGGTCACAGAGAATAGCCTGTATCCAGTTTTTGTGCCCAGAGCCAAAGACCTGCAGAAACAATAAGATCAACTCTGTTAAATAAGTGCATCCACAGCTCTGTATCTAGTTCACCTGTGCATATGCAGCTTATAATGTATATATCATTTTTTTTCAGTGCGAGTCACTAGGCTGATGTAACGCATAATGAAGTAACACACAGACGTAATGGCTAACACAGACACTACTGCCTAATATTTAAGTAGCAAGCAAAGTTTCTTTAAAATCCGAATACAACACAAGTCCAGACGCAAGTTAGAAACATTCTGTGTTAACCTCAACAAAGGTTGATTGTAATTATTTGGCTTTTATTTAAACAGAATTGTTTAGGTCTGTTGCAAGGATATATTTTGTTAAGGAAATAAGGTCCACATCTGTTTCGCATTCCTCTAGACAAAGCTGTTCATGTCAGATCCTGTGCTTAGCATGTCCTTTGGAGAACATAAGTATTTCTCCACTATCACTGACCACACTGCTGAAACCCAAAACAAAACCTTGTGTTTAGAGCAGGACTTCAATGACGGTGTCTGACACGTGTTGGTAATTACCGCTGTGACTAACACCCTGTATATAAAATAACAAAATTCTGATTTTTCTAATACAAATGTGTTTTGCCTCAATAGACACAGCTGACGTCAATCTCAAATAAGCAATATGTCAGATCACCTGACTCTCAGTATCATGTTTTGTGTTGGATTTGCTGTGCTTGACTTTTTAAGACAAGAAAGCAGTGTGATCAACCGCTAGAAAAGAGGACACAAGTGGGTCACCTTGTCAGGAGACTGTGGACTGATCAATAAGATCACACAATCATGCAAATTCAGCTCTATTTATGAGTAAAAAGGCAACTCAAACATTCAGTTTCTCCTCTATAAAAATTAAGGATAAAGGTGTCTTTACACAGCCAAGCTCTATACCTGCTCAAAATACAGAGTAAAAACACAACAGAGCATAAATTATGCCTGTTTAGACCCACCTCAGCCCCTAATACCAAAATATACAGTTGTAATTTCGCATCCAAAATAAACGTTTTTGTTTACATAATATATGTGTATTTTTCTGTCATTTTTTTTTTATGTTTATATAAATACATACACATGCATGTACGTATTTAAGAAAAACATGTTATAGCCTAATTATGTATAAAATATTTGTATTTATATATAATATAAAATATATATGAATATAAATGTATATATTCATGTAACTATTTAAAAAAATATACATGGATGTTTGTGTATTGATATATACATAAAAAACGTACAAAGTACACACACATACAGTATATTATGTAAACAAAAACTTTTCTTCTGGATGCAATTAATCACTAATTTTGACGGCAACAGTCTGTGTAAAGACAACTAAATGCCACTTCATAAGTGCTTCTGTGCCACCTTTGCAGTGTAAATTTGTAATATGATTCATATCAACTCTATAAATAATATGAGTGGATTTTGTAGTGTTTTGTGTGTTAGTTTATCCCATTTAAAGCACTTCTAACTAAAAAACAAAACAAAACAATGTACCAACATTGAAAAAAACAGCACTGAAACAACGCCTCATCATGCAAAACACCGTTATAACATAGTGATTAGCTGTGTATGGATATGTAATAATCAAAATAGAGAATAAACTGCGGACAATCCTTTAAGCAGAGGTGACATTCCCTCTAGTAGGGTTAATAGCATCTTAGAAATATCCGCCTCGGCAGATGATGCAAGACTGGTCTGCAGATGTGCGGCGCTTACGTGGAGTCCTGGTTGAAGGAGGCGCAGCACAGCCCCGGCCCAACATCTCCGGTCTCCATCCCGATTCCCAACGACCTCCTTCCCTCCCCCCGCCCTGGATCGGAGGCCTGGGATCGGCTGGACCGCTCGGAAAGATAGTGGCAAAGCGGAGACCTACTGAGGAAAAACTGGATGGTCCGAATGAAGTGGAAGACGAATATACTCCAACGCTTCGACTGTTCTTCCGCCTCACATTAATGAATTAAAACGCGAGTTTTTTGTACATTTACGACTTCAAGCGGAGCACAGAGAATGAGGCAAAACAAAACCAGCTGATCGCTGTTGCGTCACATCAACATCTAGTACTAGTGGTGGAGGGAAATGCGCCTTGTTGTCGTCTGACTGAGCTCTGATTGGGCGAGTCAACTACGGCAGACGCTGATTGGCTGTAAGTGCGGAATTAAACAAAAAGGGGCGTGGTTTGAGTGTGCGATCTTATATTATTCAGAGAATTTAAACACATCAAAATTTCCACTAATACATTTATGACAGAGTCATTCACAGCCTTTCCCTCTTGTCCGCAATGCTTATTAGTCTAAGGAAGTCAGACTAATTTCGGCGAATTATTTCTTTCGAACGGTTTACGGACTGTTTTTTTTGTTTTTTTGCTTTATTGATTCAATGCCACAAGAACAAGAGGTATTAACGTACGTTCACATAATCAAACATTAACATTTGCTGCCAGAGAGAGAGAAAAAATAAAGAAAATTACATACATTTAAATGCTTTCAGAGCATTACATGTTTTCTATGCTTTTTTGTTTTTTGTTTGTTCCAAAAGATTTACATATAAAGGTGCGTTCACACCAGACGCGAATGAAGTGTTAAGCGCGAGTGATTTACATGTTAAGTCAATGCAAAGACGCGAATAGACATCCTGCGGCGCGATTCGAAGCGTTAAGCGCGAGTGATTTACATGTTATTGAGCGTTTCGGGCGTTTCGGTGATTCTTAAACGTTTCTTACCGTAAATATATCAATACTTCATTTTTTTATTTATAATATGCATTGCTAAGAACTTCATTTGGACAACTTTAAAGGCGATTTTCTCAATATTTATTTATTTATTTATTTTTGCACCCTCAGATTCCAGATTTTACATTAGGCTGGTTGTATCTCGGCCAAATATTGTCCTATGCTAACAAACCATACATTAATGGAAAGCTTATATATAAATCTCAATTTCAAGAAACTGACCCTTATGATTGGTTTTGTGGACCTAGGTCACATATATTAAGCTTTAAAACATTCCAAAAATCCATTCCAGTGTTGCTGTTTGTGAACGTTTTCTGATGAGGTTTAATTAAAAATTGTTTATTGAAATGTCATGCATTCCAGTTCAGTTTATTGCAGTAATTATAGTTTTTAAAATACATTAAATATAATAAAACACAGAAAATATGTCATAAACATAACACAAGTTTTATTTATGTCTCTCGGTTTAATGCTATTTAAAATTTAAAAAAAATTGCGTAATTGTAATTCAGTCAAGTAATTTCTTAACATTTTATTCATATTTCCACAGCTAAACTTTCTTCTCACCACATCGGTTTAATGCTCTGATGGCTCACTTATTTGCATCTAACAATCTTCTGCAGTGCTGCAGCAAGAGAAAAAAAACGAAATCCCACAATGTTTTTAATAATGATTTGTTTATTAATTTGTTGCTTTGTTTTATCAAATCTAGAAAGAAAGAAAAACATAGAAATGCACAGATTTTTATTACATTAGCAGCACATTTGGAGTAGAAAATTTGCATTTATGATAGTCATTGCATACAAGGTTAATTCTCTTTTTGGTGCTAAATAATCATTTGCTTTTTTCTGGAATCAACTACTTTAAAACATTCCCTTTTAAGATGAATTAATACTGCATGACAAAAACTATTGCATACCACACATTTGGGATCGGCCATCCCACCATAGTACATCATAATAAAATCAACAGGCTTTAATCACTTTAAAGTGTAACTTTTGTATTGAAGGGTAAAAAAAGTGTCTGAGAAACCAAACAAACTTA
This sequence comes from Tor tambroides, assembly GCA_021397915.2. Classification (NCBI taxonomy): domain Eukaryota; kingdom Metazoa; phylum Chordata; class Actinopteri; order Cypriniformes; family Cyprinidae; genus Tor; species Tor tambroides. Next base: position 68,204 of record JAFVLL020035305.1, read on the forward strand.
AAAAGATGGTCCCCGATTATGATTGTTTTCTGCTCTTTCCAGATCCCATGGTGTTTCAGTGCTAAAGATAAAATTAAAGAGGAAAACATTTAATACCTTTATAAATCATCATTAAGTGACTGCTTAGACAATCTAGTGTTAAACAGTAATATCAAAATATTGTTTCATGACAATGCAATACCTTAAAATCCCAGACAACCATGGCACCATCTAAGCCCACACTGCTGAATTTCTCCACCTTGGCTTTTGGCCCTTCCAGAATACATAGCTGACTACAGTAGAAACAAAGTCTTAGCAAACTGCAATGTAATTTCTCTTAAATGTGAGCAAAATGCAACAGGTGCTAAAATAGACTGTGCTTGCAGACGTCAAGCCTTATATTACGTGATGCTGTTCTGGTGCAGACTGCCCAACCCAGTTTCTTCCTCGTCAGTAGTCGCTTTTTTGTCCAGATTACGGAAATGCTGCATGGCAGACATGTTGCCCTTGGAGCTCTGCTTAGGAATGTCCACTTTCTTTACAAACTCCAAGCATCTAGGACCCTTGTATGAGAACTGATAAGGGCAACAGTCATGGCCCTAAAATCCCCACCACAGACATATGCACAAAAAGATATTAATATTAAACAGAGGTAGGAAGACACTATGGCACGTCTTAATCCAATGATCATGTGAAATACTGTAAGGTCCACGCACTTGGCCCAAAGAAGGTATCCAATGATGGATGAAGGTTTCTTGCCTGTTCGGTCTTTTCAACATGCAAAGTTATTAAGTTTAGGATAAATTCTAATCTGACTCCATTTTATTATGACCTCGAATCGTCTGTTTGTAATTATTTTTCTTCTGACATTTGATTATTCTAGTTAACTCTTTACTTTATTACTCGTTCATTAGGAATCTATGTCGCTCAGGGTGTATCATGCCGGCCGATGTACATGTACCCCCCACGGTCACAAACCCTCCAGTCTGATCATTAGTCAGAGGTTATGACTAACTATTTAATAGACCGCTTCATGCTTGTCATTTTTAAATAGTGGTTCTGTTTAGCCCCCTACAGTCACCTATGTAACAACTTAGTTAAAGCTCAAACAATAATCCGAGGTTATGGCTAGCACTATGATACTTCAGTAGTGTTTCTATCTAGCCCCCTATAGTTAGTCTAACTATATAACAACTTGACTAAAGCTGAGACAATAACCAGAGGTTATGGCTAGTACTATGAAATATGCCCGAACCATGCTAATATCTCAATAGTATTTTACCTAGCCCCCCATAGTTAATGCAACTGCATAACAACTTAACTAAAGTCAAGCAGTTAGTCAGAAATCTAGAAACTCACCTGATGTGCCCCATGCTCCATCTAACCTGAGATCTAGTCTGTACTAACCCTGGACGCATGTTTGCGGTAACATACGCCTTCACTTAATCTACTTGAGAAAATAATTTCAGAGTAAGTCAGAATAAAATCAAATGTAACAATTTATTATCAGTCAGGTAAATATGTATTGTGCCAATTATACAGCCAATTCAAAGATATCAAATCAATACAAAACATCAAAATCTCAAAGATGAATCTAAGAGTAACATGCATACCTGACTTGAGAAAAATACATAGTATGAAGTGTGCGAACACACTTCATCCTATGGGCTCATTCCAGCTACAGAAGGCCCCGATCCTTTTGCAACATTTCCTTAAGTACTTCAGACCAAGACCAACATCCCCCGAGATGGAGACAGGAGCTAACAATTGGAATTTGCATTGATCGAGTTAACACCTTTTGGGACAAAAGGTAATTTTGCATGAAAACCACTGGAAACTGACCCACCCTCTACAGTATGCAAAATATCTCTAAACTCTTAGGATCTGTATTACCTTTTAGTTTACTTCTTGTAAGAATGAGACCATTGTACCAGACGCCTTGAGACAATTCAAATGATACCAAACATGACTGTAAATATCATCTGCATTCATGTAGAACATTATATTCTACTACTGACCATTCTGAGTGAGTTGAGTGAAGGGAAGGATGGGTGAGGGGAAGGAAGGGGATAAAAAGGAACTAATGTATATGTGAGAGAGGCGTTTTCCCGCATTTTCTCTCAGTGGGATGTGGAGACAGATGTCTGTATGTTAATACACTGTGTGTGTGTTGTCCATCTCAGCAGTTCAAAGTGTCTGAGGTTCTGTAATTCTTACAATACCTTCATGTATATGTGCACTTGTTTCCATGACAGTTGAAGTAAAATGTAAATATGCCATCTGAAAGTTGTGGTTCGTTGTCAGTTTGTGTGTAAATGTATGTTTTTGACCAACTTTTTCCACTTTTTACGCCATTTCTTGCGAGAAATTAGTCAAGTTCACTGTTATTACACTGATTATTACACTGTTATGCTGCTAATAAGGCAGCAAGGCAACAAGTGTATATATTTTACATTTGTTTGAACTCACGGAAAACATTTTAAAGTGTATCTCACTACAATGCTTCATCTTAACCAATTTTACATTTTTTTTAGGCAGATAAACCATGGAGACCAAGAATTTTATACCTCAGTAGGAAACGGTAAGTGATGGAAAATTCCTTACCGCAGCTACAATCTCAGTCGCACTGACATACAGCACACTCAGCAATGGAAGATGTCCTGTTGTCAGCTGAGTAACCCTGCAATGCACAAAAATTCATATGTAGGCAGCCTAAAAGTGACTGGTTAAGGTCATACTGTGCATGTTATTAATTTCAGGCAGCAAACTCCAGTGGTTTTTATGGATGTATGGAAATCAAGGATAATTAGTATTAAATTATTTTAGTTTGATTTACTTTCTGTGTATATAAAGAAATGGAGCTCTACAAAGCTAATTGTTATTTGTAAATGTTGGTATTACTCTTTTCCCTGTGTGGCATCAGCTACACTGATGGCGCTGTTGTGGCTAACCCAGGCTAGAGCATCACCAGATGGAGAGAAACAGACACTGTGCACCCAGCCACCACACTCTTTATACTCCAAAAGCACCTCTCCAAAGGGCATTTTGGATCCCCAGGGTGTTGGTCCAGGCTTGTCCTCGATGTCCTTGATATATGCAGAAAAAATTCTGCACCAGTAAAAAGACCAATGTTACCAACAAAATGGTTTGCAAAGCAGCATGGTGCGAAAGTAGTCTGAATATTCAAACCTGCAGTTCAGGTCAGCTGAGCCAGCTGCCAGCAGTATGTTATTGGGATGCCAGTCTAGACTCAGAACGGTGGAGTTAATGGGTTTCTTGATATGCTTACTCAGCCACCTATAGAGTCAATCAGGAATAGAGATTGCACAAGAGATGTGGCTATGGATGAGATAATACATATGTTTAGTAACGTCTCTCTCAGTCAGTGAAGAAAAAAAATAGGGTTAAAAGGTCTTATAAAAAGCAAGTCTCACCAGTCATTTTCTTTTTCAAAGTAGCACACTGAAATAAGTTTAGCCCCACTTCCAAGAGCAAACTTGTTCTCAAGAGGCGACCACTTGACACACGTGGCAGCTCGATTAATGCGAACCAGCACCAACGTCGGCTTCCAAACCCCATCCTTAAGTGTCCAAACATACGCATTCCTATCTGAGGCACATGTCACTATACGGTTGGACTCTGGGGCCCAATCAATCCCTAAAAACGAAAACAGTTGTTAGAGATGATTATTTATTATCAGAATCTATGTATGGGAAATATTTTAATCCAGTGCTATACACTGTAAAAAATGATCGCGATTTTAACGGTAAAAAACTGTGAAAATGCTATAGTAAAAACCTGTTAAATGGTTAACGGAAAGTTCCTGTAAAATTTACATGGAAAAACCTTAAACTGACGTTCCCAGAATTCACTGCGTTGCATTTCAAATTTTGTTTGAATTTGATGTTTTTTCTTTGACTATGTTTCTTCTTAGTTTTTTTCTGATCAGTTATGTTTATTAGGGTTGTATGTTACATCTAATGTTGTTAAATTAATTTGTATTGCATATTTCAGTTTAATGAGTCTCACCATGATGGTGTTTAGTGCTTGTGTGAATGACACTGTGCACCTTCTATATATGCTATTATTTAAAAGCTGCTTGTGATGGGCTTTGGTTCATCATGTGACTTTCTCATCACCACCTGCATTTGGTGGTTATCAGTGTATTTCAAAGGAACAAAACAGATTTCAGTACTTCAATAGGTTGGTATATTAACATTATATCAGTTAAAAGAAATTACGGTATTTAACTGTAAATTTAAGTTAAAACCGTAAAACCTAAAACGTTGTTACCGTATTTTTACGGTAGAATTCCGGCAACCACAGCTGCCAGTTTTTTACCGTAAATTTTACGGAATTTTTTTTACAGTGTAGAATGGGGTATATGTTAAACATCACTCGACCAAAATTGAGGGCGAATTCCAAACGGCTTTTTTGTGTCCTTGAAGGGCACTTCGGGAAGGGGACCCCATTTATAGGGATGCTCCAAACGAAAATGAACAACTGAATCCCTTAACGAAGTGTCCTTCCACAAGTCCGTTAGCAAAGGGAACATGCGATGGTCACTTCATGGAAGTGATTTCTGTTTGTGATCATGTGATCTTCGGTTAGGAGATCTTGCAGTGCATTTTAAAGCAAAGTTGAGGTCGATTTCGACTTCACATATAAATGTAAGTAGAATAGGTAAGTGGAAGTAGAAATTAAAATAAGTAGAAAAATAAGTAGAAATTAAATTTGTCTTTATTTTAATGGAATACAAAATATTTTTCATCAGTGATAGAAATATGATTTAAGACTGTAGTGTAAGCAAGTTTAGTTTGAAAGTTTAATAGTAAATAAGACACAATTAGACAATGTTGGAATAAAATAATAATAATAAGAGGAAATATTTATTTGCAACAGCCCATGGAGTGCTGAATGCTGCACGCATGCGCAGCGTTGTCAAGGTAACATTTTGTCAGTCATTCCCTTTGCCAAGGGAGTTCCAAACTCTTATAGGAGAGAGTAATGCCCTACACCCTTCAAAGAACACACTTCAAGGGCTCTGCCCTTTGAAGGGAGTAGGGCACAGGGATGCTTACTTCTGTTTGGAATTCGCCCTCATGAGTGATGAGACCTGTTTGTTGCACAAAACCCCTACAGTGCAGTTTTAGTAAATGGCAAATTTAAATCTTATCAAAATTTGTCATGAAATCAAAATTCATATCTTTTCTAAATGCGTGTTATTGATATTGTGACCTATTCATCCATGCATAATTTTTATATTTGTTTTGACCTTGTAATTTTTAATCACAATGTCTACCAATAATAAACCCTTCCCTTTTCATACAGATGCAAGCTTGCATTCAGATATGCCTCTATCCAATCAATAACAGTGGATTGAAACTTTTTCATTCGGATTTATGTCACAATACAGAAGAAAATGTCTGTCGCTACTTCTTTCATTGCAACTAAGTTCCAGTTAGTATAAAACCCAGTTGTAGACTTGCACTGTTTACAGTGGTTTAGGTAATGCCTTTCATTGGTGCACTGAGATAATGTTTGTTTTATGGGTCAATCTCACAGTATCGGTGGGTTAATGACTAATGTGGCAGCTATTCTGTTTTGTCTTACCTGTGATTCGTCCACTGTGTTCTGTCAGTTCATGAATCTTAGTCCATTCCTTTCCTTTCTTTTGGTAAATGTGCACAACGTTGGTGTTGGGACTTATTGCAATTTCTAATAATAAAAAATTATATAATATTATTATTTTACAGTTTTATGCACATAAAATAAACCTGAAAAGTTGTTCGATTGAAATTTATTGCAAACAAAAACAATATTACAGTAAGTGCATAGCAAACTGATGATTCATATGAAGAAGTGCAGCTTTTCTCCCAAAGACAATCTGATATTCCTCTGAGTAGATTATAATGGATGAAAATGGAACTGCAGGCAGCAACATTAGGAGCCTGAAGGCATGTAATTTATATTGAAATGTAGCTCAACTAGTTTGCTCTTACGTGTCCGGTCTTTGTTCCAGGCATGACAGGACAGAGGCTCCAATCCAAAGCTATAGAGGGACATGTTTCAACAGGGAAACCCTGGAATGCACCACAGATGTTAGGAAGAGCATGCAATCATGAAAATGAATGTGACTAAAAAAGGAAGACAGAGTGTTGCTAGCTTGGAGTTCTCCACCCAAATCTTCTTAATTGTCATTTTTCTAAATGGTATCATTTCTCCTTGGTGAGCCATTTTCATTCACATGGTACATTATTACTACAGTCACATTTTACAGTCACAAAACACAACATTTCCATAATTACAAGTGAATTAAATGAATTTTGCAAACATGTTTACAGTGTTCAGTACCACAAAAGAACCATTCTTCTCTATCCAATTCTTATTAGAATATACTTCATTTACAGTACATTGGTATGACTGAGCAGTGATTGCAAATTTCTACAGCAAACCACAACCCTACCTGACTATGGAAAATTAACTATGCCCTCACCTTTGTCTCTTCCTCTCTTTTGCTAGATAGTGATATATCCTATATCCTTGTGCTGGAGACCTTTTGGAAGGCTATGTTCGTGGACTCTGGGCAGTCGACACGAATGAGGCTGAGCAGTTGTAAGAAAGGCTGCAGAGGCAGCAGGGAGGAGATAAGAGAGGGCGTGTCTTTATATTCTGATATAGGCACCTGGCCTGTACGGTCTTATGATAATGGGTTATAGTTTAAAAATATATAAATGATCTTTTCGCTTAAATGGACAGTTCCCTCAAAAATGAAAATTCCATCATTGTTGACTCACCTTAATGTCGTTCCAAAGCTGTGTTGTCTTCTTTCTTCTGTGGAACATACAAGAAGATATCTTGAGAATTTTCTTTGTATCCCATACAATAGAAGTCCATTTGGTTTGGCTACAAATATTCTTCAGTGTTCTTTTGTGTTTCACAGAAGAAAGAAAGTCATGCAGCTTTGGAAAGACATGAGAGAAATTAAATGGTGACAGTATTTTCATTTTTGGGTGAGCTATCCTTTAATACACTTCACTTCTTATATTGTGTTTTATCTTGAAATAGTTCTTTCTGCTTGTATTATTGTATTATATTATCCTTTGTAAGTCAGTATGGGTAAAAGTATCTGTTTCAAATAAATAAATAAATGAATGCTGTATGCTGAACTTATGAAAATTACCCATGGTTTAACTACAAATAAAACCAAAAAACCATGGTTACTATAGTTAAACCATGTTAACCACAAATTAACCACGGTTTTGCTACACTAATCATAGTTTAACCATGGTATTTGTAGTAAAACTGTGGTTATACAAATGGTAATCAATCACTGATTATAATAGAGAAGTAATAGTAATAGTAATAGTCATTATATAAAGATCAGTGTAATCAATACGCCAAAAAAACCCCCAAAAAACATGGTTACTACACTGTAACTACAATAAAACCATGGTTAATTTTCATAAGGGCTGTTAACTGTTGCGTTTCATTATGGGTTCCATTATCAGAGATATGTTGGTGTACTGGTGAAGTATTAGTTTTGCTGAAGAAAAGAATGCAATTTCAGTGGTGGTCATGACCCTGGTTGAATAAGGACAACACTAGGCTTGGGTTTATATACAAACTCATTAACCTTTTCAGTTGTCATTAGATCCAAATCACACAGGCTCCACACATGGAAAATAAATACTGTTCTTTTGAAATTCAATGCCATGGCAGGGGGACTGCAAAATGTAATCTAAACACTTAGCACATGCAGCACATCATGTGAGTCAGAATGTAATAAATTAGCTTGTCTGATACCCTCGATCTCCTCTCAATACAAAAACAAGCTCTAGCCCTTTAAGGTTGTCAGGAGTAACGGGCTTCCCAGATCGAGGCGCATTGACGTCAATCGTTGTTTGTGATTGGTCATAACCTTTTCCGGTGAGGCATCCATCCATCCAAGCACTGTGAGAAAGCCAGTGTAAACGGAGTAAAACACGTCGACAAACTCATCGAAGCGACTCAGGTATGAATATTTAATAGCAGAAGTCTTCGCTGTAACATTTGTTGATATCGATGCGTGGGCTGACAGCCTCTTAGAGAGGTTAGTGTAATGCCGTCGGCTTCCGTTGTTGTGATAATGTAGCTTGCAAGATGGCGCATTTTGCTGCTTGACAAAACTGGTTTCAGAAAACACAGGCTGCAGGACTACGCTGCTTAACGTTTACACACGTGCTAAATAACGTGTATTTACAATGTCATGTGTTTTCTGCACTAAAATAATGTTATGTTCACATTCGTTTAGCGTTGAATCGAGAATCGCCTGTAGGGATGCGAACTGCGAATTTTATGAGCTCAGGGGGCCCGACAGGGACTAGGGGCCACAGCATGCCTGTCAAAATCCAGCACTGCTTAAAAAAAACAATATGTTACCTGAGAGAATTTTCTGTGCTTATTCGCTTAATCACTGACTGGTCTATTAGAAATATAGGAGCCATGTTAACTGTTGAACTTGTTGCAGTTTGACAAGTTATTTTTTGAAATTGTTTAATGTGGTATTGGGTTGCAGTAGCACTATGTACGTTTTTTTAATCACTGGTACTTTGTTTTCGTTAAAATACGATCACGAGGTAATGTTTTTTTGTTTTTTGTTTTTTTGTTTTTTATAACCAGAAGGTTCCCATAGCCAGCGAAGATCTGGAAATAAAACTTTTAATTTAATTTAATAATAACAATAAAAAAAATATTAGGCCAGGGCAAGTAATAGAAATGAAAAACTTCTTAAAAAAACATTGATATTTGTATACTGGGAACATTTCTATGTATTTTAAATTAGAATTTTATCAGTTGGAAATTCTGCTTTTAGTCCATAACCTGTAATGGCAGATGGACTAGAAAAGATCATTGGTCAAAATGTGTGGGAACTTTGTAACACTGAAAAACACATAAGCGATTTAATTTCACATTTATATACCATCATTGTAGGATTTATGGAAATGTAGGAAGGAAGTTTAACCACAAAAACATTTAGACGGGTATGTGTCTATGTGTATGAGAAACCACTAAAGTGCAAATGTAATAGAGTATGGTTTACTTGGAACAAATATATTATATGTCTAATTTAATGACTTCCATAACAGTTTCATCTGAAAAATTCAAAACAGTACAAAATATTTTGTAGTATCTGAGTTTATTTTTGAAATTAAAGTCCGCATGTAATCAAAATTAACACTGTTTACTCAGCACACAAGTCTTGTGGTGAACAGTTAATCTAAGTGCATGTTAATCCACAGAAAAATAATGGTTTGTCTTCATAGTCTTAGTCAACATATGAGAATTTGCTTCTCCTCTGGAATGATGTTCCTTCTCTAATGACGTCAGTTTGACGTATGTCTGCTGCAAGCTTGAGATGGTCCCGCCCTCAGTATCTCATTTCATTTGGAAATGCGTCACAAAGTCGGTTGCAACTTCAGATTCAAGCAGACTTTACAATAAAATTTGTGAAAAACTCTTATGGCCTTACACTTTAAAAGGCATGATGACTGTCAGATCTTCAGATTTCAATGCAAAGAGTTGGTCTAATGATGTTTTTGGCTCATGAAGAAGGACTGGATTTGCTCCAGATTTGTTGGGATTCATGAGCTGATGTGAACTGCATGTGCTGGTTCAGCAGGTCATCATGGCGTCCAGCAGTACGAGCAGTGAAGAAGAGAGGAGCTTGCGGGAGTGTGAGCGCTACGTGCAGAAGCACAACATCCAGCAGCTGCTGAAGG
>JAFVLL020035306.1:0-19925 GCA_021397915.2 Tor tambroides
TGCTTACACTAATGTAGCAAATACATTCCTTATAAGCTTTCAATCGAAAAACAGCGATCAATCGTCGATGCTTGAGGCTTAGACCTTCAGAATAATATATAGTTTGTCAAGATTAACTTTTTCCCACTTCATTTATTCTATTCCAAAACAATGACATGTGCAAACAAAGAGCGTTCGGTGCGTCGGCGTCCTGGTGCGGATTAACAGGTTAAATAGCCTGTAAGCGTCGTGCGCATTTTACTTTCACTTTCAAATTAGCGGCAATTCGGCGTCAAGCAGTTGTTTGCTTTTAGTTCATTTGTTTTCCCTCACTTTCCTTTGCTTAGCTTATAAAAGCACCGTGCGCATTTTACTTTCACTTTTAAATTAGCGGCAATTCGGCATAAACTGCTTGAATTCAATTCAAGCAACAAGTAATGTAGAACAGAACTTTTATTAACAAAATGAATAAAAATACACGAATAACTTACAAAGTTTAAACAGGTATACAAAACTAAAAATCAGTAAAGAATGAGGAACAAATAATTATGAAACGTAGAACGTTTATTAGCAAAACGAATAAGAAAGTTTGGAGGCACGTACGGCATACACCTTGATGTAAAATAATGAAATAAATACACAGTTTAAATAAAATAAAAATCAGCAAATACTGTGAAACCAAATAAATGAGAAACAAACGTTTAAAAATAAAACTTCGATTATCACTTAGATTAATGGCAGAAGTCAACAGGCTTTTCAAAATCCAAAATATTTTTAAAACAGTTAAATATTTTGGCCTTATCACTCATTCCTACTATGGCCCTAATGGTCTATCATTCTTTTTTTCTTTAAGTTCCGTTACCGTATAGGTGGGGCTGGGCGATAAAACGATAACGATAATTATCACAATAGAATTTTTGTTGATAAAACGATAACAAGAGTTCAATACAAATATCTAGAAACTAGGGGTGTCCCCGACTAAGGATTTACATAGTCGAATCAGAATTTTCGAATCCTGCCGATAGTCGACTAATAGTCGAATCATATGTTTGGGGACGGGGCAAAATACATTACTAAAAGTCAAGTCAGACATTTGACAGTCATAATTAGCCTACTGACATTAACATACAGTGAAAGTGTGTAATGGACACCTCGCAGATCCAAAAATAATGTTTTATGTTTTGATTAAAAGATAGTTAACACTAAACGTCAGCAAAACCCTAAGAATTCACAACATTTTTTATAATAGTGCTATCATTATAACATTATGTATATGAAAATAGTTATTAATGTTCTGCATTTCTGTTTTGAGCTGTACGCGCTGAAGATGACCAGTAGAATGAAGGCTATTAGGCTATATTCTTATTTGTTTGTCTTCTAAAACACCAGTGTGAATGTAATTTAGACTGAGACAGTATACCACAAACAAAAAGTGGGTTGAGTACCCTTTAAAATTCAGGTACAAGTCAATTCTCAGACTTTTTTCTTAAGTTTTCTTAGGAACATGGGTTGGAGCTTTGAACTCTTAAAGAGCATTAGACAGAAGAATTTAATTTTAAAATGTACAAAATTTTCATTTTTTTCCAAGTGTCCATGTGTCTTTTTTTAATTTTTAAATATAGCAATAAATATCGTATTGTGGACTTCATATCGAGATATTACAGTATTGTGAGATTTTGATATTTTTACATCCCTAGTATTATTTATATTCAAGCCTGCACTGCGGATACATGTCATTGATGTCAGGCAACACAAACCATGATTTTAAACAATATCACTCAGAATATGCAGAACCTAAAAAAATAATTTTTCTACTAAGATTTTTTTTTTTTTTTAAGGGAAAAATGACTGGAAAAGTGCAAAGATTTCAAAAACATGAAGTCTTTGTCATGTTATAACCATAAATAGTAGTTTAAAAAAAAAAAGTTCTGGTTTCTACAGCTTTCACTTAGGAGCAAAAATCTGCCTATAAACTTGAAAGAAATAGAGGTTTGGAATTTACGTGATATGTGATTTGAAATTTGCGTGTTAAATTCGTGATAATTATCAATATCGACCAATATGAAAAATTTTATTGTGATCGCTCAGCTCTACAGATAGGGTAATATTTTTAAATAGGGAAATTAGTTTGGCTGTACTGTTGAGTAACTTGCAAAATAGTCTTAAAAACCAACATGATAAAGAATTATGATAAAATCATGACTGAAGGGGAGTAAGTGACCACAACTTTCCTTTTAGTGTGAACTTTTCTTTTTAGCCCTGTATCACTAGGCTGGTTTTGGGTTCACCTGACGTCTATGCACGCCGCATTCTTGCATTCAAATGACCAGAAGTCATTTTTAAACCTGGACTATTTTAAACTTGATTTTTTTTTTCTCTTTTTTTTTTTTTTTTTTTAAATACAACACTTATGGTTTTTCTTTGGAGAGCATCTCACCATAACACAATGACCAAATACATCTGTCTGATGTATGGCTGTAGCAGTGGTGCTTCAAAACAGAAATTCAATTTATCAGCTTTTAAAATCAACTTTTGTGAGAAACATTATCCAAGCATACAAAACACACACCACTGACCCATCTCTACAAGCTGTTATAAATTTCGGAAACTATATGTTAAGACAACTGTAAACATACAAACAGGACTGCCATAACAGAACTATAAGTGTGGACACATTCAATTAAACTAAAAAAAAGTCAACAAAAAAAATTGACCACATCAACACGCATTTAATTACCGCATGCTATTTATTAGAACACAAGTTCGTCTTCATAATCTTTCATAAAAACGTAATTAACATTGCAATAACGTTTTATGTTGACTTCAAACCCAAGCAGTATGATCACAGCCTGGGGTTATTTTAGTTATCTAAAACCATTTCTTTCTGCTAGCTGCCAAAACATCATTTCATTTTCATTTAGTTAAAAAAAAAAAAAAAGAATAAAAACTATAATAGAAAAAAAATTAAAAACAAAAATGAACAAATAAAAATGACAAGCATGCATGCAACAAAATTACTAAAACATTGAAAATGAAAAACACATACATAAAAATAATTTGAAATATTTATAAAAATAAAAAAGGACTAATCAACCAGAACCTCCAACACGGATTTGTAACCATAATCAAATACAGGATAATTTGGTATTTCTGACTTGCAGTGCAAAGAACAGTATTCCAGATATTACCACAAATCGCCTACTGGAAAGAACAACAGATACAAGAAAATTTCTGTTTATTTGGTCTGCTATCCATTCACTCCTGCGCCCCCATTCAGAGGTCAAATCCTAAACAAGGCCAATGATCGAGTTGCTATGGCAACAAAAACGGTGAGGAGGGGAAAACAACCAGACATGCACACAGAAAGGCGTTCCACCCAACAACAGCTCAATTACACACTGAAAGATCCCTGTGAAGTTAAGACTAAACAGCAAACAAGCAGTCTGAAGACATTGACCTCGAGTCATGCGTATTTTACACACATATCTAACGCTGTTTGTGTGTAACCTTCCAGCATTTGGCCTGACCTCTGCCCTGCTATCTCTGTGAACTTTATGCTGCCTGAAGACTGTGTACACAGAGTATGAAAAGCACAGAGGTTACAGTACCTGTGTGTTAGCCACACTAAAGTAAAAACAAGTTAGTTAATAGAGTGCATGAGTGCCTGCCCACTTTTCAGCATTGCTGGTTCCATAAGTATTTTATCCATTCATTGTTCTCAGGATTTTAAAGTCTTCAGATTTTAAACTTTTATTTGAAGCACAAAAGTAGTTGACATTCAGACAAAAAGACAAAGTTACAAGACTGTGTACTTAACGGCTTTAGTGAGTAGGGATGTGCCCGAATAGCGAATCCGTATTCGGAAAGGCACGGAAAACGAATAACGCATTGTATGGAGCCACAAAAGGCACATGGTTAGCCGCTTGCTAGCAGTTCCCTGTTACATTACAGTAGCCTACATAAAATTTCACTTACCATATAAACAGAGAGAGGTAAGGAGAGATGACCGATAGGACGATGTTGAATGATTTACAGATCCTGAGCACCACTGACAAACATCTAATCTTGTGAAATGTGTGGTAAGTAATGCCGCTCCGTAGTACAGGCTACGTGTGATCGCGAATCTCAAAAGTGAAAGTAAAAAACGAAAGCGCGCACTCATAAGTGATTTAAATGTCCTGCATATTAATAACGGCTCCCCGATGCCCGCAATTTATATACAGGATAATTGCCCAACGATATGATTGTGAGAGAAAGCACTGAAATATATTTTTCTCATATATCTCGTATTTATTCCCTTTACGGTTGCCGTAGTACACACCTTTACCTTTCCGAATACCGTATTCAGATTTGGCCACATCCCTATTAGTGAGAGAAAGAACTACAAAACCATAAACCACTAGCAAAATATAAAACTATCCTTGTGAAGTTGTTGATTGTATGTAGAAACAATATTTTGCAAAACACTTGGAATATGCATACTCAAATATTTTTGAATTTTATTTTTTTTTTAAGTGTTTTGACAAACGTCATTTGCAGGGCTTCATGGGAGTGGGCGGAGCTCATTGCTCGTTTGTGCGATTTGCTCTCAGCGACTCTGATTGGTGGAATTTTCTTTACAGCATCATCGGTAATGTACTTTTTCAACAGGGACTCGACTGTAGGGATGCAGCGATTACAGGGCTTGACGCTTACCTTTTCCCCAAGGAGCACATGTGCTCCTAAGTTAAAAAATTTAGGAGCGCATTAAAAAAATTTAGGGGCGCAATGCAAATTTTTCAAATTAGGTGTTTTAGCTTAAAAAGGGGATATAAAGAGACATTTACAAGCACAATTATTTAATTTATCAGAATACAGAAAGTACAAGGTTTTTAAATAATTTAGTTTAGACACTATTTATTGAAGCACTATGTAATTAGTTAGTCCTATTAAACTGTATTTACATTAGGTATGTGACGGTATCATATTTTCAAAATAGGCCTAGTCATTGAAGCTTTTGTCACGGCATATGTTTTTTTTAATCACAATAAATTGAATTTCTAAGTGAAAAAAAGTGTTGTCCTCCTAACAGGTTAAATAATCACATTAAAGATCATTTACTAAAAGACTTTATTAAAAAATACACAAAAATATAAAGTAAACAAATGTTTCAAGATTAGAGTGTAAAAGATTGTTCAAATGAACGAAAGAACAATAGGTAACACTTGCTAATAAGGTTCATTTGTTATGTACTTTGAAAGAAGTAGTTAATATTAACTAACACAAAATATTAATTGTTGCAGTAGTTAACATTTTTGTTAATGTTGATTAATAAAATACAACTATGTTAGTTAATGTTAGCTCCACTGAATAATATTAACAGACAACTTTTGATTTTATAATGTATTATTAAAAGTTGAAATTAAGATGAACATTATTAATAAATGCAGTCATTGTTTTTTCATGTTAACTAATGGAACCTGTTAAGTGCCATTGAACAATAATAACCAATCAGTCAATATATAGATAGGCCCACTATCTATTATAGATCAGTGGATAGGCCGTGGTTTAGGTTAGAAAAAATGTTTGAAAATAAATAGCTCAAAAAGTCTTTAAGGATTAATTATTTGATGCTATTGTGAAGACTTAAGCGAATATAAATATCTAAATGACTGTGAGTGTGAAACATTGAAACATTTTAGGAAAGTAGCGCAGCTGCTTTGTTTACAGGGTTACCGGGGTAACGGCAGCGGCAGCGCCTCTAGTGGCGAATGAACGCTATTCTTTCTTTAACTCGCCTCCGCTTTCTTCTCATCTGTGCTCATTTAAATTAAACCGTAGCCTTTTTAAAGTTCAGTAATAACGAGGCTGTATCGCATTTTTTTCATAAATAAACTGAATAAATGAATACGTTTGTTATAGGCTACTGTATAAGTTAGGCTGTTTTGTATTTTGTATTGTATTCGCACTCGTGCTCCTAAATACATTTTCCAGTTCGCACACATCTATTTTTAGTCGCAAATGCGCAGTGAAAAATGCCTGCACTGTCGGTCTCTGGATTACCGGTTTCTAATATCTACGCTTTAAAACGTCAATGTTATCTTAATAGTAAAGGCTCCGCAACAGAGTATTTATGCACAGAACGGAACAGTTCCAACTTGCGCAAAACGAAAACAAAGTTACACTAGCGGACGGTACACCAGCTTAAAATGTCGTTCTTATCAGAGACACTACACACATTAACTATGACAGAGGGACAAAACAGCGAAGCTTTATTTCCACCAGAGAAATGACTGAAGTCGATAGTGTGGGAGCATTTCGGGTACATCAAGAATGACCAGAGTGTCATTTAAATATTGCCGTAAAAACTGCTGCTAAAGCGCAAATACAGCTTTAAACTATTTTAATGCATGACGTGAAGGCAAGACTGATGCGAAGCTACGGCTTAGCGCAGCATTCTGCCCACTTCAGATCAGACAGATGAAATAGTGCGGTAAAATCACACTTATTTGAATTACCCTAATTAATTATTCGAGAGAGAGAGAGAGAGAGAGAGAGAGAGAGAGAGAGAGAGAGAGGTGTGCGTGTGTGAACCTGTGCGTCTCTCTACAAACATGAGTTTAGTTACTTCAAACAGTGATTTACCCCTCTCCTTGCTGATGAATATAATGTAGCGATTCAGTATCTAAGCTATTTTTAAAAGTTACGGGGCAGCGTTCACAAGTTTGTGTCCTCCTGAATGTTTGTATGCGTGCACAGCGCGATCTCACAAATCAAAACAATAGACATGATTCTCTCAGACCACATGTAACACATTAACGTTGTTATTTATTATCCCTGTTGTAGTATTATTCATAAGTCAAAAACCAACAAGATTTTTTTTCTCTACCCAAGTTCTCTACCTCAGGTCCAAAAGAAATGTAAAGAATGTACAAATTGAAAACACAATACTTTTGTGATCTATTTTCATTCGTTATTTTCAAAAGGGAAATCCTGACATGGATGTCAGAGCAAAAGTCACCTTTGGTCACCAACTGGAGACATGGACTTTTGATTGTCTTTATCAGTGTTTCCCACAGGATTTTGTGAGACTTGTGGCGGAAGGTGACGTCACATTAATTTGCATATTTATGACGTCATTGCGTCAAGTTTGTGTTCAGACTAGTTTTGGCACTCTGTTCTACTCTATGAAATGTCACATACTGTAATATAATTGAATGCCCAATAAAGCTGTTCACATAATATTTTCTGTTGTAATACATAAAACAAGTATAAATAGTAAACACGACCCATTAACAGGCCTACTACATGTTAACCAGGAATCACTCTCACTATACTCCTTAAATCCTGATTTAATCGCGACATCGTCGGATAACGTCAATATACATCTAACTTACACTAAAAAGCGACTATATACGGTGGTTTTGGATATATTACTGTTTTGTCTCATTCAGCGCACTGCCCGAGTCTGAGTAACAAGCTATGCGCATATTAACTGTAGGGCTGGGCGATATATATCGAATGATATTTTGCGCATTTCGTCAGTAAAGCCGGTTCTTTGATTAGCGGAAAATCTCCATCACCTGTTTTGAAATAGAGCGCCAGTTAATACACAGACCAGATCACTGGAGCTACTTTCTAATACGCGTTCATTTTCGCGGGTGATTAATTGGCGTAGCTTGTCAGTGATCTACGGCTCTGTGTATTAACTGGCGCTCTATTTCAAAACAGGTGATGGAGATTTTCCGCTAATCAAAGAACCGGCTTTACTGACGAAATGCGCATGGCTATATCGAACGATATATATCGCCAAGCCCTAATTAACAGACAAATTATGTTCATATTTAAAAGTCCAAACAGTCAGTAAGCGACAGGTGCTTGGAAACGCTATTTTGTAAATGATTTATTGACGAGTCTGCTGCGTTACAGCCAACTGAAACCGCTGCTCCTCTGCCGCTCACTGCTCAGAACAGACGCCGAGAGAGGCGACACTGTGCCAGGAGAGTCAGACCTCGCGCTCGCGGGGCAGTTCTGGCGACTTCTTCCAACTGAACGATAGCTAAGGTTTTTTGAAAAAAGTCGCTAGGTTTGTCAGTATGCACCTGTTATGGGGAGAAAAAAGCCGCCAAAGGGTCTGAAAGTTGCTAAATATTGTGCTAAAGTCGCACTCATGTGTGAGACGCGGGAGCTGATGGCAGCGGGCGGTGGATATTGTTGCGGCCCGCCACAAATAAATCAATGTATGGGAAACACTGGAGATTGTCTGTGGAAGTGTCGACAGTTCTCGAGCATACAGAACGAGCAGTATGAAACGTGTAGGGCGAGGTGAGATTTTTTTCACTAGTTAATCGATCGCGGATGTTTTCATTATCCCGGCCGGATTAAAAAAAATTGTAAGAGATAATAATAGTAATAAAAACAAAAATGTGTCACCAAATATACTTGGGCGGCCGTTAATTACCTGGGCGGGCCGCCCAGGTAAAGTCTGTGTGTGGGAAACACTACTTTATTATTATTATTTTGTGCTGTATTATTGGTTACTGTGTTATTTCTGTTTCAAAAGGCAGCAATAAATAACACTTTATTATCTAAAGAGTATATATGTGATTTTATACATCAATAATGGTGAAATCAATAAACGCATAATCGTCATAACTGTGAAACCGTGGTTATTCCTCAGACAATAATCGTACCAACAAATTCTATAATCGCTGCATCCCTACTCGACTGATAAAAATGCAAAGTAATGCAAAAAACAACTAAAGCAATGCAAACTGATGGTTTTAACAAGTATACAACACTGATTAACAACCTCTGTGCTCAAAAAAAATATAGGTCTGTCTTTAAAGACTATTATTATATAATTATTAGTTATCGTTAACAAATCAACTTCTGGAACCTTACTATTGCACTGTATTAAACCCATCACATCACTAATCTCTTCTAAGGAACGAGACATTCTCTGTCCTTTATAAGGATGATGACACATTCACTGTTGCTGCCATGCAGAAGTGAGTGTTTAATTGGGGTGTTTTTCAGGCGGCTGGTTTACACGCATTCTGTTTATTTGTAGGTGATGTTGCATTTGACCGAGCAAAGAGCAAAAAAATAAAAATAAAAAAATAAAAAAAAATAAAAAAAATTCCATCACCACGCTTTGAAAGAATAGTTCGCCCAAAAAAATAAATTCTGAAAATTTACTCACCCTTCAAGATGCAGAGGAGATTGTTTCTTCTTGGAAACAAATTTCCTCTGCAGTGAATGGGTGTTGTCAGAATGAGAGTCCAATAACATCACAAGAATCCACAAGTAAACCATGTGACTCCAATCCACCACTTAATGTCTCGTGAAGTGAAAATCTGCATGCTTGTAAGATACAAATCCACCATTAAGGCATTTTAACTTTAAACCCTTGCTTCAGACTAAAATACCAATCCATAATCCAGTGGGAAAAAGTCCATCCCCATTGTCCACTCACAACAAATTCAGTCATATTTGTTCACAACTGTTTTGACTTGTAAAAGGTGCTTGATCTGTGTATATTTTTCTTATGATTCAGACAAGATGCCTTTTCCACTGAAGGAATACGCATTATCCATAATATTATGCATTATGGATATTTTAGCCAGAAGCATGTGTTTGAAGTTGAAAATGATGGATTTTCTTACAAAAACGCAGCTTTTCTCTTCACAAGACAATAACTGATTAACTGGATTACTTGTGGATTCTTGAGGTTTTTATCAGCTGTTTGGACTCTCATTCTGATGGCACCCATTCACTGCAGAAGATCCACTGGTGAGCAAGAGATGTAATACTAAACATCTCCAAATTTGTATAATATAGGAAAAAAACTCATCTACATCTTGGATGGCCTGATGGCGAGTACATTTTCAACAAATTTTCATTTTTGGGGGAACTAGGCCTACTTCTTTTACAACGCACAGCTACTTCAACTTCTCATTTTCTCCGTTGATTTTTAGATTATTCACATTCAGCTTATCAAAACTAGTAGAAGAAGCAAAGCTGATGAAGCTACTTAATCAGTCCCTCCAGTTTTCCACAATTCTGAATTCATTCCAACTTTAATCAAACAACAAAAGACAAGGTCAAAAAATTTAAAAGCACTTTTCATTTGTATCTCTGTCCTAGGGCAGGGCGAGCCGATCACACAGGAGAAATAAACATGACAGCAGTCAGTCAGTGCATATGGCTAATATGTATGCATGTTCTGCATGTCTCTGTGTGATTGAATGGCGTGGTTTCATGTGAAACACAAACCCAAATAGTGCTGTTAAACGATTAATCGCGATTAATCGCATCCAAAATAAAAGTTTTTGTTTACATAATATATATTTGTGTACTGTGTATATTTATTATGTATATATAAATACAAACACATGCATGTATATATTTAAGAAAAATATGTTATATTTGTATATTAAATACATTTATATATAATATAAATGTAAATATAAAAATATACATGTAAATATTTTCGAAATATATACTGTATGAGTGTGTATTTATATATACATAATAAATATACACCGTACACAAATATATATTATGTAAACAAAAACTTTTATTTTGGATGCGATTAATCGTTTAACAGCACTAAACCCAAACACACGTGATGCTCACAGTGTCTCAGTATCTGTGTCTCAAAGAACAGTTCACATGAACTTCATCTCCAGAGCTGCTGAGAGTCGTTTCTTTTGAGAAAAACTATCATATAATACAGAGATTTCTCTAATGTATACTAAAACATACTCCTAGAAGTAATAAGGAATTTCATACAACAAAAATATTCTAATTTTTTTTAAAATTTGTATCAATTTTTTATTAGACACCTTTATTTTTTAAATTAGTATTAAGCCTAATCATAAAACTGAATCCAATCAATAAATAAATACATTTCATGGGGCCTTAAATTAAAAGATAATTTACTCCTTGGAGTTATATGTTTAGCCCACATTAGGGATGCTCCAATCGATCGGCATCGGCCGATAATCACATTTTATGACTCGATCGGTACTCATACATTTGGCCGATCTCACGAACCGATCGCAATTTTATGACGTCAATGCGTGAGGACGTACATGATGCATGGGGACATAAATGATTTGGCGCCGCAGTCATGTCATTGCCGGTGTGAAAATGTTTTGAGAAACAATGAAAAATTCGTTATTTGTCGTGTATGTTTTGCATGATGATTGAATGGATATTTCAGTTTTTAACAGCAGATTCAGTGACGTTAGAGCTGATCTGCGCATCACTGCACACGTTCCACGGGAACCGGAGCTGATCGCGGCCGCACTCAGTGCTTGTGTTTATACCAGCCACGGCGCGGCACGTTTCTGAAGCGGCTCTCCCGCTGCTTGGCTAAAAATAGACTTTTGTGAGTTGTCACAGCGTGGAGGACGGAACAAAACCTCGTCAGAGCCGTAACGGTAACATAATACGTTGATCGTGGGCTGCTTTTAAATGAACATTTATTTATAAAACAAAAATATCTTCTTTGGCCATATTAGCCCACTCAATAGCATTAACACAGGCTTTACTCCTTTCAAACTTTATCTGGAATGTCATCGTTTCTGTCACTGCAACGATCCCGATCAGGCGAAAACACACACAAATTAAATCGTCTGCCTGATGAAGAATGTATTAAGAAAAAGTTAATATTTGCATCATTTATGATTTATTTAATCCACCCGCAAATAATCAAAATGCATTTATTATCTGACCCGCGGATTATCTGCATTGCCCGTGGATAAACCGTGATCGAACTACTCCGTTTTGTTCTTTCAATAGTTTAAATGTTTCTAGTTCTTTTTCCTCTTCAGTCTTATTGGACAGTATTAAACCTAAAAGTTACATTAGACTTCTCCATGTTGGAGTTTAAATGTTTCTATATATTTTGTCCTCTCTCTAACATACATATGGATAATCAAAACGTTCTCATCTTGACCAGAAAAAGACAGTTTCAAAGTTTAAATTTCAACCTAGCCATCTAACAACAAATATATATATTTAAACGTTCTTGGCCTACAGATTAATAACGCTAAATGTAGATCAGAAACGCCTTGTCACATCTGGTTTGAATACTCAGAGTCATAGGTTATAGATAGATAAATATAGATAGAAATAAAAAATAACTATATTTGCAGCATTGTTGTTTTCTGCTGTGTTTTAGTGAAAGTAATCTATAATATTTTGCTGCTCACCATGTTTCTGTTGTTGTTAGAATAACCGCGTCATCGCAGCTCTTAAACTTGGCGCCGGTGCGCGTCCAGAGAGAGAGAGAAAGTGCACAGTTGAATAAAGCGCGTTTGGCTTTAGATAAAAATACTAGAGGATATAGCATATGTTATGCATAAACACCATTTTAAATGAATATTAAAATGTTCACTGTATAAGGAATAATTTTTGTGATTATTTATATAACATTATTACATATATTATATAAAGCTTAAGCATCAGAATCGGTATCGGCTGATCACCATGACAAGAAATCGGTACTCGGTATCGGCTGCAAAAATCCTGATCGGAGCATCCCTAGCCTACATATATTCTCAAGGACTAACAAACATATATAAAGCATTTCCTTCCCATTAATGGTACATAAATATCATGATAAAATCTCAATATAGTACGATATAGAAGAAAATATCTGAATTTTTTGGCCATGTCACCCCCTATTTTGTCCTATTGTTAATGAATTGCTGATATGTTCCTTTATAATAAAAATAAACAACCAAAAATAGCTAATAAAATCATGTGTAAAAGTTGTGTCAGAATTTAAGACAAAATAAACAAGCTTCTGCATTTTTACATCATGTATGATGTACATACACACGTTAAATAGTGCATCAAAGAAAAATAGTGAAATCCTTTCAGAACTCCTTAAAACTACCTACACAAAAAAGGGCAAGACAGGAAACAACTTGGTGTACTCACCTGGGTTGAGTTTTAAAAGCCATTCTAACAACTCAACTCTCTAATAACTCTCTAAGAAACGCTTTGACAAAGCACATAGGAAAAGCTGTCAATCACAAAGTTATCTCCAATACAATAAACCCGATTTGCATTCCTTAATACAATTTCACAGTCAAAAGCTGAATACGACTGCACCTGACACTAAGTCAACGCTTAGGCCAACATAACGACATTTTTAATAAGCGAGCAAAATTGCTAAGTGACTTAAATCACCACTGAACACAAAAACAAATCACTTAAGGCTAGAAAACCTGCCAGTCATTCAACAGCTGTCAATTTTGATGTCAGGTAACACACACAACGCTAAGATTTGCTTCTCACACAAGTTCAGATGAGTAACTAACAGTAGTGTTTACTGAATGTATTCAATATACTGAACATCTAAACCTGTCCATAAGCAGATATATCTGATATCTGCTACAAATCGGACAATTCACTCAGAGGAAATCTGAGCGCAAACCGAAAGCGCTGCGAGGCTAATAACGCTGCTGGCAAGAGCTCCAAACTGATGCCGTTTTCAACAAAATACACTTTAACGTAAAGAACAGTCATGTTACCAAAAACGGAAGGACAGAACTCAAATATAACTACTGACTCTGGCACATTTTTTAAATAAAATGTAAAGGTTGTGCGTTTCTCCGTTACACGGAGCAGCAACACAAAATGGCGACTGCGGGCAGCTCAGACGAGTCCTTATGCTCAAAGTCGCTAAAACACCGAGGGCCACACCATTACAGTCCCGTTAGATGAGTTCATATACATCTAAAACATTTGTTAAGGAAATGTAATGCGGTTGAGGCACTGTAATAGGCATTAAAAGCGGGAGAATGAGCTGCACATGTCCTCCTACCCGCTATCAATGCTAACTGTGTATGACACGGACTCGTCCGGCGTCGTGTACGTATTACAGTGTGTGTGTGTATATGCGTGCAATCAAAACACACACTCTCACCCCAACGCGTGAAACAACCGCGGCCCGCGTTTAATACACATCTGTCAATGTCAGCTTGAAACGAGCGCAGATCACAAGAACCCGACTTAATTATTCTGACCGTGCGTAAAGTGTAAGCACATTCTCATACACATTTACGTCAAATCCTCCAGCATTCCCGCACAGGGAAACGTGAGATTTTCGCGCAGCGCGGCCGTCAAGCTGCGCAGAGCAGGGATGCGATGCTGTGCTAGCACTGGACAGCAAACGGCCTAACGCTAATAAACAACCTCAGAGCGCTACATTACCCGCTCTCTTTGACGCACACGCGATGTCAAAGGGGGAATTCGGGGCTAAAACACAAAAGCAACCAGCCCAAGAACGAAATAATACCCAAACTGACCCGTTATCTTGAATGAGTTTGTCTTTCCTAGCTGCTAGCGTTAGCACTCAGCGACACACAGGCCGCTTTCACCCCGCGCACCAGACAATTGTTTCAGCGCTGATTAGCGCGCTTGACCGTTGCAAGAAGCGACGCAACACATGCTGGGACGTTTAGTAAAAAATAAACGCTCTGCGTATGTGTAAAGGCTGCTTGTTTATTTACCTTCTTTATTTTGTTGTGAGGGCGCGCGGGCTCTTTCTCTCCCACAATCCAGAACGAACAGCTTGAGACGTCGGTGACGTCATGAGCGCGGAGGACGCACAGTACGTGAGGACAGCGAGCGCTGCTGTCTGTCACACGTGTGAAAGATCACTCAAAAACCGCTCAGCTCTGATCTCTTGCGTTTGCTGTGTGATCGGTGTTATTTAAACGACACTGCCTGGAATAACAGTGCGACAAAAGTACGTGATGAAATAGCCCGATTTAAATAAAGAGCATATATGCGCTGAAAAAAAACCCTTCATAGTTTATGAAATAAAGCCTACAATTTATAACTTAAAATATCTATATCTATCTATCTATCTATCTATCTATCTATAACAAGACTTGATCCCCCTTAAAGACATTAAAACAAGTAAAAGATTGTAGAAACCCTTTTCTTGAAGCTTTACTTGTAAATGAAGATTTATTTCTACAGTTCTGACTGGTTTTAAATTGTCATTTTGGCTGCCCCTGAAAAGACTCAAACCATTAACATTACCTGAGCAGAGTTGAAGTCAATATGTTAGAAAACCCAGCTCATTTAAGGACCCAAATTTATTGCATGGAGCAAGAACGTAGTGTAAATGTCTACAATGAAAATGCACTGAGATTTCAATGCATTATGACCCAGAGAAAGGGAACAAATAGGGCAGTTTTTACTGCTCAGTGAAGAAAAGTTTTATGTCTGTTGGGAATGGCAGAATTAAACATTTTTGGAAAAAACCTATGATTTTGAAGTGGGGCCTAGTCTCACAATAATGCATGTTATTTTGTAATCAAAGACACTGTGTCATTGTTACAACATGTGGAAAGATTTGAGGAATATGTGAGCCTTAGAACTGGTTGATATGTATAATTCTTTTTCATTACAGGTTCACAGTCATGTTAGTCATCTTGAAGTCAAATTTTGCTGAAAAGTAGGCTACATATTTTTGCTATAGTAACCACCCATAGTATTTGGACAGTAACAATGGATGTTATTTTGATTTTACCAGATTTGTAACTAAAATAAAAAAAAAATACAATTAAAAAAAAAACAAATTAGGAATATAAATACATACAAATTTACATTTAATTTAAGATAAGATTAAGACAAAATGCCTTATAATTAAGCCAAGTCTCCCAGACTATTTATTTATGGTACAAAACATAGCTCAGTGACAGTTGTTTCCACACAGTCACAGGGGGTTTATTTTGAAAGGTGAACTTCTCCAAAGACAAGGGACATTTGCTACACAGAGTCTGTGTCTCTATGATTATTAAAATTACAGTCATGAGCAATTCTTTGATGTGCCTGCTTTTATTACCAACACGACTAAGCTTATGGATTCTCTCTATAGTATATTACATTCTGGTGTATGGCACAGCTGGAATCACTGCTTGTTTGGTTTTGATCCGAATTGCCTGGACTGGATTTAGAGATCCATATGAAACTTTTCAATGGACCATCCGAAAGAAACCCCCAGACTGCCTGAAAGACCCTGCATTTGGTGACCATGCCTATCTGAAGGGCAGGGTGAGAGAGCATTTATAATGAAGAATATGAACCATTATTTAGCAAAGTAATATGTAGAAGGTCATTAGATACTGTCGAAGAAACAATTATTCGAGTAAGAAAAATACTGTCAGTCTTTAGAGCTGAAAATACTTCAATTTGTTACTTGCCGTTTCTTTGTAATTATATGAAATTTACTAGCAATTTCGGAGTGAAATTTGTTTTAAAGTACTTTTTTCAGTGTTTTTTCTTTAGTTAGGAAGGTGAATGAAAGGCTAAATAATGATCGTCCATATCTTGTGCTCTTGCGCCACCTGTGTTTAGACATTGAACACGGCGTTCCTCAATCTATTCCACACTCCTTTGTCTTTAATGAAATCACACTTAGCAGCGTTCATTACTCAGTGTTCAGTGAAGTTTTTATATTCCCAATCTTTCTCAAATTTGATATTCATTTAAGATCGCTGGAGGGAGTGGCGAGGTATTCACAATTTCTTATTTACTTACTTACTAAGGCCTACTTACTTGTTTGCTTAGTCAGTTAGTACCTCCAATAATTTGACATCGTTTTGTAACATCTTTTTCTTGGTCCTTTTTACTCTTTAGAGCTCAGGCTTGAGGTTTCATTATGTAACCAAAGGAGACCACAGAAAGCCCCTAATGCTGTTTCTTCACGGTTTCCAAGAAAACTGGTAACTTCCTCCTTTAATTTTTTATTTCTGCTTATTTGATATTGTAGATCTGATGCAGTAAGTTTTTAAAGTGTTTCTGGATATTGTTTTCTTGTAAGTGAAAGCATACAGACATTTCAGATATAGGCTAATTATTATTTTATTATATTAGATCGAATTATTGTTGCAGTGCGGCTATCTTTTATATTTACATTAAATATATTATCATTTTGTATTTAATAAATACATATCTGACCTGCAGGTACTCCTGGCGTTACCAATTACAGGAATTCAGCAGTCATTACCACACGGTGGCGCTAGATCTGCGTGGCTGTGGAGATTCTGACGCACCCGTAGGGCTGGAGGAATATTCACTTATATGACATCAGAGACACCATCGATGAGCTGAGTGCTTATTGACTATATCACAAATGAATAGTAGCGGCCCCTGACTGTACATTTAGGTTGGGCAGATTCTGGGTCGTATTGTAGGTTATATGATTAACCGATAATTAACTGCCAATAGCAGTTCTACATTCAAATGACTGAGTGTGGGGCTTTAATATTGATTAGCATCCTACATACATTCCTAGAATGCATACATAGAATTATCTTAGAATCTTGGAATAAATGGATTGTTCAGGAAAAAAATAAAAATCTGTCATCATCTACTCACTTTCAAGTTCCAAACCTGTGATCTTCTGTTAAGCACAAAAGAAGATATTTTGAAAAATGTTGGTAATCAAACAGCTGACAGTAGCTACCAACTTCCAGAGTATGGCAAGCTATTTGGTTACTAATATTTTTCAAAATATTTTCTTTTGTGCTCACCAGAAGAAAAAAACTCTTACTGATGCATGATGAGAAATTTCATTTTTGACTGAACTATCCTTTTAATGTAGTGTTTATTGTGTTTGAAAATTGATTTCGAATTTTACTAGTTGAATTAACCAAGTAACTGTGAGCGCTGGGTTATTTACTAAACAGACGCAAACAAACTATTTACAAGCTATTTTTTGGTTTGTTTTATTATAATTATCTCTTAATGTTTGTTCTTTGTAATTGTTGTTTACACCTCCTTCTGCCTATACAGATGGGCCACAGCTGAATGTGAACCAGACAATAGCTAATAATCAGTAAACCACTGGAATGACATGTGTTTAATTCCAGGTCACACAAGTTGTATATTGGTGGGCCATGACTGGGGTGGGATGCTGGCGTGGCATTTTGCACTGGAGAGGCCAGACATGGTGCAGCTTCTCATTGTCATGAACACAACTCATCCTGCCTCATGGCTGGGTAAGCGTATACTGAGATTTTTCAGAGAGGGCATCATTCATTTTTGATTTTCAACACAACTCGGATTCTGAACTGAAACGTGTGTGGGTGTAGACTACTGATACTTTTGATTGATACAACTGATTTCTGTAAAACCCAGGGTCTTCTCGTTCTGAGAAGACCCTCTCAGCTGTTGTGCTCAGGACATGCGTGTTTCTTCCAGTTACCCATGCTGCCCGAAATTGTTTTGTCCCTTGAGGACTTTAAGGTAGTGTGAACACTATTAACCATTAGCTCTTTAAGTGAACTCTTTAACACTGTGGTTAACAATTTATGGTCATTTCTGTTTTGACATTGGTATTACTGTAACAGAAAACACTAAAGATGAGCTCTGGGTAATTTCCTGTCCTTTGAATTTGAGTCTAATGGTGACAGTTCAGAAGTAGTGACAGTTGATTCTCTGCAACTCATATCTGTCATATGCATATAGTTGGTTCGAAGTCTATTTTGTGGCAAGAATTTGGGCATCAGGAACAAATCCAGACGACTGACTGAGACCCAGATGGAGGGGTACCTATACCGGCTGTCCCAGCCCAGAGGACTCACAGGCCCTCTGAACTACTTCCGTTCTCTTCTCAGGTTGAAAATTAGTCACACTTTCATTTCGATGTCATTGGTGGTATATTGCTTTAAGTGGTTATTATAAATTTCTCTTTCTACAGTAACACTCTGTACAAACATCAGGATGTCAGTGTGCCCTGCATGTTAATTTGGGGTGAGGCAGACAATATACTGGTGGAGGGCATGTCCGGTGGGATGCGGGGTTATGTAAAGGGTCCGGTTGTCATTCACACTATTCCTGAATGCAGCCAGTGGGTTCAGCAAGATCAACCTGAGAGAGTCAACAAACTCATATGGGACTTTGTTCTGGATAAAGACATCATAAAACACAATCACTGATGGCCTTTGGCGCGATGAAGAAATGATTTTGAGTTATTAGCTCTAGCAAGGTTTCTGGTTATCACTGACAAAATAACTACTCGTATTTAGTCTGGTTTGTCTTAAATTATTAAATTTATGAGATCTTCAGTTCAAGACACTTTCACTAAAGTCTTTCCTGTGTGTTGTTTAACTAAACATTCAACAGCATTTCCATAAAGTGTAGCCTGTCATGTTTTACAGTCTGTTTAAATTTAGTGTGACTAAATACTGCAAAACCACATCAAATTGTCTGATGTGTTTGTTGCATTTTTTGGCTCAGTGTTCCTGTGATTATTGAGTACAACTATTGAATTATCCCAACATTATTGACAACAATGAACAAATTTTCCTTGAGAAAATCCTGATTCTTGAGGGGGATGCGCACCGAAACTATGATTATAATACGTAACAGTTAAAAATAGTAAACTTTGTTACAAAAAGCAGTTAACATTCTCCCGAGACCCTTTTCGTTGGTCATTGCCAACATTTATTTCTAATTATAGGCCAGACTTTAATTTGAGCAGTTTGTTTCTCACATAAAATGTGGTTTTGGTTGACTGAATATAGTAAATTGGTCATACAGACCGCTTTTGTGATAGTTTTGTAATACTTTTATGGTACTTTAATGGTTATATGGTGATTTTGGAGCCGGACAGTCTGACCGGCCATTTTGTTTGTCTGCAACAATCTGCTAAATTTATCTTTTTGTGTTCCACATGGCAAGGCAAGGCAAAGCAAGGCAAGTTTATTTATATAGCACATTTCATACACAGTGGTAATTCAAAGTGCTTTACATAAAAGGAAGTAAAATAGTCATTAAAAAAAATAAATAAATAAAATAATCACAGCAATAAAAACAAGGAATTAAAAATAATAAAGACATGGAATTAGAAATTGATTTAAAATGAATTTAAAACAGAAATAGAAAATGATTATACATAAAATACAGTGCAGTCAGTTCGGACATAG